>RJWM01021580.1:0-35068 GCA_004363535.1 Dasyprocta punctata
GGAAGAAAGGGTAGGTAGAAATCTTGAAGACATAGGGGTGGGCAAAGAGTTCATGAACAAAATACAAACTGCATGGGAAGTACTTCAAAGATTCAACAACTGGGATTTCATCTTATTAAAAAGTGTTTGCATATTGAAAGAAATCACCAACAGAGTAAAAAGAAAATACACAGAAGGGGAAAAATTTTTAGCCAATTGTCCCTCAGACAAAGGATTTATATGTAGAACATATAGAGAATTGAAGAACATCAGCCCCTCCAAATTCAAAGGCTCAATCCAAAAATCGTCATCTGAGATGAACACTCACTCCTCAGAAGAAGAAATACAAATGGCAAATAAACATATGAAGAAATGTTCAACATCACTGGTCATTCGAGAAATGCAAATTAAAACAACACTGAGATTCCATCTCACTCTAGAAAGAATGGCTGTCATCAAGAAATCAACCAATGACAAATGTTGATGTGGCTGTGAGGAAAAAGGAACACTTCTTCACTGTTGGTGGGAGTGTAGACTGGTACAACCACTATGGAAATTAGTGCAAAGATTCCTCAAAAAACTAGGATTGGAGGTCTCATTAGATCCAGCTAGTGCTGTTCTGAGTATTTTCCCAGAATTGAAAAGATCATTCCACAGTAACATATGTGCAAACATATGTATAGCAGCACAATTTTAATAGCTAAATCTTGGAAACAACTCAAATGCCCATCAATTGTGAAATGAATAAAAATGATGTATTTTTAGACAATGGAGTATTACTTAGCTATAATGAAGGATAAATGAGGCTTTTATAAATAAAATGGGTGTACCTAGAGACAAAACTCATAAGTGAAATAAATCAATCTCGCCTGTGTAAATATCATAGTTTCCCTGTGCAAATAAAAAAAGAGTAAATAATATCCAAAATATACAATAGATACCATGAAAATGTAAGAAATACAAATGGCAGATAAATACATGAAGACATGCTCAACATCACTGGTCATTTGAGAAACGCAAATTACAGCAACACTGAGATTCCATCTCACTCCAGAAAGAATAGCTGCCATCGAGAAATCAACTGTTACCAAATGTTGGCAGGGTTGTGGGGAAAAAGAAACACTTCTCCACTGTTGATGGGAGTGTAGACTGGTGCAACCACTGTAGAAATCAGTGTGGAGATTCCGAAAAACACTAGGATTGGAAGTCCCATTTAATCCAGCTATTCCCCTTCTGTGTATATTCCCAGAAAAACTGAAAATGTCATGCCACAGTGATGTATGTGCACGCATGTTTATAGCAGCACAATTTGTAATAGCTAAATCTTGGGAACAACCTAAATGCCTATCAACTGCAGAGTGGATAATAAAGGATAACCTTGAGGCTTTTATAGGTAAATGGAGGCAGCCTGAGACCATACTCATAACTGAAGTAAACTCACATTTGTAAATATCGTATTGTCTCCCTAGTATAAAAATACTAAAGAATAAAAATCTGAAAAAGTAGTAAGATCCTAAATATACAATAGATATTGTAATAATGAAAGGGAAAGAAAGTACTCAAAAGGAAAGAACAACTGGGATGGGGAAAGGAGGAAAGAAAAAAAGGAAAAGCTTATATATATATGTATATATGTGTGTATGTAAATATGTAAGGTAGATAATAATAGCACTAATCTCTGTTAGTTCATTAAAAAGAACAGTTTGTGCTTTCACTGTTTGATTGATCATTTTTTCACACCTAAATCTTGTAATCTGAAAAACTACTTTAAAGATAACAATAGGCAATATATTAACTAGTGTTAATTTCCTATTTTTTAGTAATTCTATATCATTTTTATCCCTTTTGTTTTGTTTTTAAAATAAAAAAACCTATTTACAGAAGTAATAGCAGAAAATTTTCCAAAATGGGGAAGAAATTTAGCACACAAATAGGTAAGTTAGGCATAGAGTTCCCCAAGTAAGCATGATCAGAATATAATCATTCCACGATGCATCACAGTCAAAATTCCAGAAGTCCAATGCATGGATTGAACAGTAAAAGCTGTTAGAAAAAGCAGCATATCACTTATAAAGGTAGGAATCATTAGAATTGCAGCATATATCTCCACCCAAACTTTAAATCCCAGAAGACATTAGAATGAAATGTTTCAATCCTCCAAAACTAAGCTCGAAAATTGATGGGAAAATACGGTATTTCTATGACAGAGAGAACATTACAAAATTCAGGACCACAAAACCAGTGCTCCAAAAAGTTCTCGAGAATATCCTCGAAAGAGATAATGAAGCTAACAATGCCAAAAGATGTAACTGAATAAATGTATCTGCCAATGTGACCACTTAAGCAGAAGGGGAAAAAAGAGGGAATCAGGAACAACAGCAACAAAATAATGTAATGAGAGGAATAGTAGTCAGTAATAACTCTCAAAGTGAATGGTATTGATTCCCCAATCAAAAGTCACAAATTGGTACAATGAATCAAGAAAAAAAAATTCAACAGTATGCTGTATACAAGAAAAACATTTAACAAAAAATGAATTTGTGTACTAAAAAAAATCAAAGGACAGAAAACAGTATTCTATGAAACAGGAACCTGAAGAAAAAGCAGGAGCAGCTATCCTATTTTCAGACAAAGTGGACTTAAGCCAAAACTGATCAGAAGAGGCAAAGAAGGTCATGACATTTATTAAGGTAATGATTAGACAGAAAGAGATAACAATTATAAACATATATGCACCAAACATTTTTGCACCCATCTTTATAAAACAAATTACTGCACATAATAATCAGGTAAACAAAAGAATTATAATGGAGGACCTCAATACTCCACTGTCATAATCTAACAGATAAACTAGATAAGAAATCAACAACAAAATGTCAGAGTTGAACTAAACTTTCTAATAAATGGATTTAATAGCTGTGTACAGAGTGTTCTACCCAACAACAGGATACATATTCGTCTCAGCATCACATGGAGTTTTATCCAAAATAGACCACATACTTGCCAATAAAGTATGCTTAAGTAAATGCAAAAGAAATGAAATTTACTTAAATAGTGCAATGGAACTAGAAATAAATGGCAAAAGAAACCATAGAAATTATTCAACATGGAAATTAGACACACACTCTTGAATAATCAATGGGTCACAGAAGAAATTGAGGAAGAAATTAGATAGTACTTAGAATAAAACAATAAGGCCTGCACAACATACCAGAATTTATAGGACACAATGAGAACAGTCCTAAGAGGGAAGTTTCTGGCTATGAATTCCCAAATCAGAAAAACAGAATGGGCCCACATAAATAACCTAATGATATACCTCAGGGTCTTAGAAAAAATAACAATTCAAATACAAAGCTAGTACAAGGAGAGAATTATAAAGATCAGAGTAGAAATTAATGAAATTGAGACTAAAAACAATATAAAGAATCAATGAACAAAAGAACTTTTTTTTTTTGAGACAGGGTCTCACTATGTAATTCAAGCTGGATTTAAACTCAGTAGGTAGCCCAGGCTAGTCTCAGAATTTTGGTGATCCTCCTGACTCAGTCTCCTGAGTGCTGGGATCACAGGCATGAGCTACTGCACCTGGCAAAGAGCTGGTTCTTTGAAAAAAATATACAAAATAGGCAAATTTTTAGCCAATTTTGTATGAAAAAAGGAAAAACAAAGACCTTTACCAATGTAATTACAAATGAAAAAGGTGAAATCACAATGGATACTGCCAAAATTCATATGATTATTAATAACTACTTAAAAACCTATACTCCAATAGATTCAAGAATTCAGAAGAAATGGATAGATTCCTAGATACATATGAATTACCACAACTGAATCAAGAATATCTTAAAACCCTAAATAATATAGTCACAGGCAACAATAAAATCAAGGCAATAATAAAAACTGAGGAAAACCCAGGTTCCAAAAGATTCACTGCTAAACTCTATAAAAACTTCGGGGATGTTCTAATGCCAATATTCCTTAAAGCTGTTTAATGAAATTGAAAGGAAAGGAGTACTCCCAAAGTCATTCCTGGAAGCTATCATAACTGTGATTCCAAAGCCAGAAAAGGATTCAACCAGGCAAGAGTGCTACAGGCCAAGCTCTTCATAAAGAAACACAGAAAAATCCTCAATAAGGTACTGGCAAACAGAATGCAACAAAACATGAGAAAGATCGTACATCATAAGCAAGCAGGCTTCATTCTGGGGATAATAATATGGTTTAATACATACACATCAATAAATATAATTTATCCCATAAACAGAAGCAAAGATAAAAATTACATGAACATTCCAATACACACAGGAAAACGCCTTTGGCAAAAATCTAAAAATTCATGATAAAAACCCTGAAGAAAATAGGTATAGAAGAAGCTTATCTCAGGCTGATTAACAAATTATTATGACAAAATCTACTGCCAACATACTAAATGGGGGAAAATCTGAATTCTTTTCCTCTAATACCAGGAATAAGATCAGCATGTTCACTCTCACTACTTCTGTTCAATACTGTATTTGAAAAATTAGCCAGAGCAAGCAGGCAAGAGAAAGAAATAAAAAGGATATGTATTAGAAATGAAAAAAGTCAAACTATCTTTCTTTGCAGACAACATTATCCTCTACATGGAAGACCCAAAAAAGACTCATGGGAGTTCAAAAGATTCCTATGATTAATAACCAAATTTAGCAATGTAGTGAGATTCAAAATCAACACAAAAAATTTATAGTGTTCCTGTATACCAATAATGAAATTACTGAGATAAAATTTTTTAAAATTACCATTCACAATGTAAAAAATTAAATACTTAGATATTAATCTAACCAAGACAGTGAAAGACATCTGCAATAAAAAGTAGAGTATCCCAAAAAAGAAGAGTGCAGAGAACATTAGAAAATAGAAAAATATCTCCTGTTCCTGGATCGACAGAATGAGTACAGTCAAAATGAACACATTTCCAAAATGCATGTACCAATTTAATGCAATCCCAGTCAAAATACCAACATCATTTCTCACAAAACTAGGTAAAACAATCTTAAAATGGCAGAAGAAAAAACCTAGAATAGCAAAAACGGTCCTGGATAACAAAAGCAAAGTAGGAGGTATCACCAACTGCAGATTTAAAGTTATATTTCAAAGCTACAGTGACAAAAACAGCATGTTACTGGCATAAAAACAGTCACACAGAACAATGAAACAGAATAGAGGATGCAGATATAACCCCAGGCACATTCAGTTCTCTAATCTTTTATAAAGGGGCCAAAAACATTCACTGGAGGGAAAAATAGCCTCTCTAAGAAATGGTGCTGGGAAAACCATGCTGAAAATTGAAAGTAGACCTACCATGTACTAAAGTAAAATCAAAATGATCAAAGATCTAAATGTTAAAACAGAAACTCTTAGACATAGGCACAGGCAAGGACTTCCTGAACAGAATCCCAATGGCATAAGAAATTACATTAAGAATCAACAAATGGAATCACATCAAATTAAAAAGCTTCTGCACAGCAACAGAAACCAACAGAGTGAAGAAACAACTTACAGAATGGAGAAACAATTTACCAGGCAAGCTATTCCTCAGAGAACTAACAACTAGAATATATATATATATATATATATATATATATATATATATATAATTTTTTAATTAAACCCCACAAAATAAAAGTCCTAATTAGAAGAATGAACAAATGGATAAGTGAACAGACACTTCTTAGAAGTAAAAATGGCCATAAATACATGAAAAATGTTCATCATCTCTAGTCATTAGAGAATGCAAATTAAAACATACTGAGATTTCATCTTACTCCAGAAAGAATGGCTATCATCAATAAATGAAATAAAAACAAATGCTGGCAAGGCTGCCAGTGGGTGGCAGAGGAGTCTTCTATATTGTTGGTGGGAATGTAAGTCAGTACAACCAGTATGGAAATTCCTCAAAAAAAAAAAAAAAAAAAAAAAAAAGCTATTTTCATTTGACCCAGCTACTCCCCTTCTAGGTACATTTCTAAAAGAATTAAAGATATTGTATTATAGTAGTGCATGCATATCCATGTTTACAGTAGCACAACTCATAATAGCTAAATCTTGGAAGCAGCTTATGTTTCCATCTTCAAATGGATGGATAATGAGAATATAGTATATCCATTCAATGGAGTCCTATTATGCCATAAAGAAAGTTAAATTGAAGTCATTTATAGCAAAACAAGTTCACTTTAAGATTGTGTCACATGAAATGAATCAGACACATAATCTTAAAATATCATATGGTTTCTCTTACATGAGAAACTCAAAATATAAATAAAGAACACAATAAAAGATAGATAATAGGAAATAGTGAGGTACATCTTTTTTGCAAAAAGAGAAGGGGATTGAGAAATGGAGGGGAAAGGAAGAAATGGGAAGGGAAGGGGATAAAAAAATGAGTTATGTACACATACCTACTCCCCAAAAGAAATATGATCATTATGTACTGTAAACATATACTAATAAAAATAACTGATGTACATTGACTAGTCCTTGTCATGTCATTTTCCTGTTGTGATGTCCTTTCCCCCCCATCTGTTTAACTGTTTGCCTTGCCTGATGGATTCAGTCTGCTGAGATTCATGGAATTACAGTCCTTGTTATCTCTTTCTAGAATGTCTGTCATAGTACTTTGGAGTGCTGCTTTGGTGTCAATGAATTACCTCATCTGTTCTTTGTCATGAAAGAATATTATTTCTCCATCAATTTTGAAAAATAGTTTTGTGGGTTGCATCAATCTGGGTTGGAGGTTGTTTTCTTTTAGGGCTTGATATACTTCACTCGAAGCTCTCCTTGACTTGAGGGTTTGTATTAAAAACACAGCTGTGATTCTGATGGGCCTTCCATTATAGGTGATTTGTTGCTTCTAACGCCTTTTAATATTCTGTTCTTGTGCTGAATTTCTGGAATCTTGACTATTATATGCCTTGCTGTAGATTTTTTTTTTTTATCACAGCAAATTGGAGTTCAGTATGCTTCACTTATCTGTATGTCAAATTCTTTTTCCCTGCCAGGGAAGTTTTTTACCATGATGTCTATGAACAGATTTTTTATACCATTTGTGCTATCTCCTGCTTTTTCACTGACTCTAATCAGTTTTATGTTGTTCTTCTTTGCATCACCCAGCAGCTGCTGGGTTGATTTCTTGTGGTCACTTTGCTATTTTTTTTAAGAAACCTTTCTTTCCATGATCATTAATTGCAAATCTACCTTCTATATCTGAGACTCTGTCCTCACATTGGTTTATTCTGCTGGGTAATTTCAATGGAATTTTTAGTCTCCTGGATATTTGCTTCAATCTGTTTTATGGATTCCATTTCTCTCTTATGTTGGGCATTCATGGTTTCCATCATTTTTCTAAGCTCCTCTATTTTTTTTTTATCTGTAGCTGCTCTAGAGTCACTAAGCATGTTTTTCATTGTGGTTGCCATCTCTAGTTACCTGAGAAAATATTTCTGATTTAGTTTTCTTCTAGAGCCTCACTCATTTGCTTTGTTGTTATCTCTTCAGAGAGGCTCAGTGGGTGATTTTTTTGGATTGTCTCACCTCACTGTCCCCTGGGTTTGCCTTTGGTGAACTGGATATCTGGGATTGCATCTTGTTTAAGTGTCTTCTCATTTTCTATATTTTTTTAGTTTAATTCTTGAATTGATGCTTGTAAATTGCCTATGGTGAGTAGCTTTATTGCTAGTATTTAAAACCCTTAGGAAATGACTATTTCTCAAAGATATTTTCCAGGTATAGCTGGTTTTTGGATTTTGAATCTGTTGCAAGTTCCTACTCTTCAATTTACTGGGGATGAGAAGTTGTTGCCTACTTGGCCCAGGTCCTGGTTTTTTGTTTTTACCCTCAGTATTTTCCATGACCCTAGGCAATCTCAGTCTTGGTATACCAGGAAGAACAATTGATTAGAACAATTATATAACTTTGGCTGAAGTGGTACAATAAGCAATATCAATAGCATCAGACATAGTCTAGAAAATGACAAACTGAGGAAACCATTAATTTTCCACCTTTAACTAGAAATAGATTTGTGGCTATATAACAAAATCAAAAACAAACCAGAAAACTGTGTGCAGTAAATAAGCACTCAATATGCCAATTTTATCCTCAGGGGAGAAAATTTAAAAGGGGTAGGGGAAAAATAGAGAAATAGAAGGAGTGGAAGAGATTAGAAGCAAAGCTAGAGGACAAAAGAGGATCACACAAACTTTGGGACACTGGTACAGAAGATAGGAGGGAGAGAAGGAAGAACTAAAAACAAGAACAGAACAGAAGAACAACCACAAAAAACTAGAAAGCACATTCACATTCATAAAAACAAGATCAAACAATGAAGAAAATAAAACAAGAACAGAGAGACAGAAAAAAAATCCACTTCAATGTTTTATCTCTGTTGTCACTGGTAGAGAATGTGTGGAGACTGAGTCCAGATCCATGTTTGTTTACCCTAGCAATCCAGCAGTAGCTTTATGGAAGGGTAGTGGATAATCTCAGCAAGACTGCACTTTTATTTCTCCTGAAGTTCAGTCTGGTTTGAGGCTGAAACCAGACCTGTTCAACCAGCAGCAGTCAGCGGACCTTCTCTGGGCTTGAACTCAGCTGCTAGATGGGGACAGCAGTTCTGAGATTTGCACTCAGTTGGCACCTCTCCAAGATGGTTCCTAAGGAATTGCCCTCTTCCATGGAACAGCCAAATCTGAGCCACTCACCAGCCAGTGCAGTTCACTGCATCCACTGTTCCATTGCATTACTATGTCTCTTTGGTGTTGCCAGCAGTCACTGTGAGTCCACAGGTTTGAACTGTCCTCTCACACAGTGAGTCTGACTCAGGGAGGGAGCACCACCCACCACCTCCTTCTTCTTCATTAAGTTTCTCTGTTTTGTCTCCCTGTGGGCTTCAATTATCACTCAAGGTCCTTCCTGGGGGCAGGGGACCCACTTCTCTCCTTCTTCTCTTCCTTATGTAGCTATATTCCAGTGTCTAGACAACAAATCCTTCCTGGGTGCAGGGGACCCACTTCCCTCCTTCTTCTCTTCTTGTGTTACTATATTCCAGTGTCTAGACAACAAATCTTGGAGAGGCTCTTTCTTTGCTACTCATTATTCCACCATCTTCCCAGAAGTTGCTCCAAAATAAAAATTAAAAAAGTATGTATGCATTAAAAACACAGACATTTAAAATTAGTCTTAGGTATATGGAATTTGATTACTTTGGACCTGTTGGATATGAAAAAAGTTTCATAGGGACTTGTTATGGGTGACTGAGAAGGCTGCTTGGTGTTGCAATCGAGGTGGTAGGCATCATGCATCACATGATAGTTGGTCAAAAAACTGACTGTTCATGGGACAAATTATGAAATCCATGAATGAAATTCAAGAAGTGAAAAGGAGGATGTGGAGACATGATACCTCTACAGTCTTTGGCAGTATCTCCTCTGTTCCTCATTCTGTCTTGAGATTTTTTCTTCTTTTCCACTGTAAACTTTTTTTTATTTAGGAGAAAAAAGACACAAAAAAGAAAGACAAAAAGCAGAAGAGACAAACGACAACAGCAAATCCAAAACCGTAACATTATAGGTTTACAAAGGAAGATGATAGAAATGTGACAATGATTGCAATATTGTATATCATTACCTTCAACGTGGTTGTTTTACATGAACAGATACAGACATGTAAAATTGATCTAATCATGAGTATTAACCATTCTTTCTCAATAACTAATACATTCAGCAGTGTAGTCATTTTAGCTATCTTACATAAACATATATACATTTATGTCTTTTTCCTTATCCCTTCCTTCTTTTCTCCTTTTCCCTTTCCCAATTACTTTTGCTCTTTGAGCAGTTTCTTACACTTACACAGTATTTATTGTAGATTTTGGATCATATATACTGTTTCAGTTTCTTGCACTAGGGAGACAATATGGTATTTACACAGGTGAGTTTGATTTGTCTCACTTAAGAGTATGGTCTCAAGTCATGTCCATTTACTTATAAAAGTCTCAATACAGTCTTTCTTGATAGCTGAGTAGTACTCCATTGTATAAAAATACTACATATTTTTTATCCATTCCTTGATTGATGGGCATTTGGGTTGTTTCCAAGATTTGGTTATTACAAATTGGATTGCTATAAACATGGGTGTACAAATATCTCAGTGGTATGATGTTTTCAGTTCTTCTGGGAAAATGTCCAGCAGTGGGATAGCTGGGTCAGATGGGATCTCTAATCCCAGCTTCTTGAGGAATCTCCACACTGATTTCCACAGTGTGTTGCACCAGTCTACACTCCCACCAGCAGTGGAGAAGAGTTCCTCTTTCCCCACAGCCCCTCCAGCACTTGTTATAGGTTGATTTTTTTTTATCTTGGCCATTCTTTCTGGAGTGAGATGAAATCTCAGTGTTGTTTTAATTTGCATATCCCAAATGACCATTGATGTTGAACATTTTTTCATATATTTATTTGCCATTTGTATTTCTTCTTCTGAGAGGTGTGTATTCATCTCCAATGCCCATTTTTGGACTGGGTCCTTGAATTTTAGGGGCCTGATTTCTTTTAATTCTTTCTATGTTTTAGATAGAAGTCCTTCATCTGATGGACAATTGGCTAAGATATTTTCCCACTTCATGGGTTTTCTTTTCACTCTGTTGGAGATTTCCTTTGACATGCAAAAAATTTTGAGTAAGAGGAGATCCCAGTTGTTGATTCTGGGAAGTGTTTCCTGTGCAGTTTGATTTTTGTCCACAATCTCTCTGCCTACTCCTATGTCATCAAGATTTTTACCTAGTTGGTCTTCCAGCAAGTTTAGTGTCTGTGTTTTAATATTCAGATCTTTGATCTATTTTGACTTTATTTTAGTGCATGGTGATAGACATGGATCTAGCTTTAGTTTACAGCATATAGAAAGCCAGTTTTTCCAGCACCATTTGTAAAGAGGCTATCTTTCTTCCAATGTATATGTTTGACTCCTTTGTCAAAGATGAGGTGGCTGAGTGTGTTTGTAGTTGTGGCTGTATCTTCTAATCTGTTCCATTGATCTTCAGGTCTGTTTTGATTCCAGTACCATACTGATTTTAGCACAGTAGCTTTGTAGTATAGTTTCAAGTCAGGGATTGTGATGCCTCCTGCCTTCCCTTTGTTGCCTGGAATTGACTTTGCTATTCTAGGTCTCTTCTGGTTCCAGATGAATTTCAGGAATGATTTCTCTAGCTCTGTGAGGTATGCAAGTGGTATTTTGATTGGAATTGCATTCAATCTGTATAAGAATTTTTGGAGGATGGCCATTTTCACGATGTTTGTTTTTCCTCTCCATGAGCAGGGAATATCTTTCCATGTTCTAAAATTTTCTTTGATTTCCTTTTTCAGAGTGATGTAATTTTCACTGTATAGATCTTTTACTTCCTTTGTTAGATTGTCTCCTAAGTGTTTCATTTTTTTGGATGCTATAGTGAAGGGTGTGATTTCCCTTATTTCTCTCTCAGTGAGTTTGTTGTTTGTGCAGAAGCATGCTATTGATTTTTGAGTGTTGACCTTGTATCCAGCAACATTACTGAATTTGGTTATTACATCTAGAAGTTTTTCAATGATTTTTTGGGGGTCTTCTGTGTAGAGTATCATGTCATCAGCAAGTAATGATAATTTTAATTCTTCCTTTCCTATCCTTATTCCCTTTATTTCTTTCTCTTGTCTAATTGCTCTGGCTAATGTTTCCAGAACTACATTGAATAGGAGTGGTGATAATGGACATCCTTGTCTTGTTCCTGATTTTAGGTTGAAAGATTTTAGTTTTTCTCCATTTAGTAAGATGCTGGCTGTTGGTTTATGATATGTGGCTTTTATCAGGTTGAGGTAGAGACCATCTATTCCAATTTTCTGTAGGGTTTTTGTCATGAATGAGTGCTGGATTTTGTTGAAAGCTTTTTCTGCATCTATCGAGATGATCATGTGATTCTTGTCCTTGGCACTATTGATATGGTGTATTACATTTATTGATTTGCATGTGTTGACCATCCCTGTGTTCCTGGGATAAATCCCACTTGATCATGTTGTATAACCTTCCTGATAACTTGCTGTAGTGTATTTGCCAGTATTTTATTGAGGATTTTTGCATCTATGTTCATGAGGGAGATTGGCCTGTAATTTTCTTTTTTGGCTGGGTCTTCCTCTGGTTTTGGTATTAGGGTAATACTTGCTTCCAGGAATGAGTTAGGGAGACTTACTTCCCTTTCAACTTCATTGAAGAGGAAATTTCATTGAAGAATATTGGCATTAAGTCTTCCCTAAATTTCTTGTAGAATTCAGCAGTGAATCCAACAGGACCTGGGCTTTTCTTTGTTGATAAGGTTCCAATCACACTTTCAATTTCATTAGCTGAAATTGGGTTATTCAGCAGTTTTATATCTTCTTGATTCAGCTTTGGTAATGCATACATTTCTAGGAATCTGTCCATTTCTTCTGTGTTATCAAATCTATGTGAGTAAAGTTTTTTGAAGTAGGTATTGATGATCTTCTGTATTTCCACAGGGTCTGTAGTGATTTCACCCTTTTCATTTCTTATTGCATGACTCTGAGTTTTTTCTTTTCCTCTTTTTGATAAGGTTGGCTAGGGGTTTATCAATTTTATTTATTCTTTTAAAGAACCAACTCTTCAATCCTTTAATTCTTTGTATTGTTTGCTTAGTTTCAATTGCATTAATTTTTGCTCTGATCTTGATAATTGCGTCCATTCTTTGGACTTTAGACTTGACTTACTCTTCTTTTTCTAGAAGTTTGAGAGGTGCATCATTAGGTTGTTTATGTGTGTTCTTTCCATTTTTCTGATGTGGGAGTTTAGTGCTATAAATTTCCCTCTGAGGACTGCTTTCATTGTATCCCATAGGTTCCAGTAATTTGTATTTGCATTTTCATTCGATTGTAGATATTGTTTAATTTCTTTTTAAATTTCTTCTGTGACCCATTGATTGTTTAGGAGAGTATTAATTAATTTCCACGTGTTTATGGGGTTCTTGTGGAGATTTTTGTCATTAATTGAGAATTTTATTGCTCTATGATCAGATAATATGCATGGAATTATTTCAATTCCTTTGCATTTACTTAAGCATGTTCTGTGTACTAGTATATGGCCTATTTCAGAGAATGACCCATGTGCAGCTGAGAAGAATGTATTCTGATGTTGTTGAGTGAAACACTCAGTATACATCTAGTAGGTCCATTTTTTCATAAGTTTGATTCAGTTCTGCTATTTCTTTGCTGATTTTTTGTTTGGTTGATCTGTCTCTCTCTGACAGTGGGGTATTAAGGTCCCCCATTATAACTGTATTATTGTTTATTTGGTTTTTCATGTCTATTAAGATTTGTCTTACATAGTTGGGTGCTCCCATATTTGGTGTATATATATTTATGATTGTAATCTCTTCCTCTTGAAGTTTTCCCCTAACAAGTATGTAGTGACCTTCTTTATTTCTTTTGATCATTCTCGATTTGAAGTTCACATTGCCTGCAAACAAAATAGTTACTCCTGTTTATTTCTGGGTTCCTGTTGCATGGAGTATTGTTTTCCAACCTTTGATTTTTAGTCTGTGAGTTTCCTTTTGAGTTAAATATGTTTCTTGTACACAGCATATTGTTGGATTTTGTTTCTTAACCCACTCTGCTAGTCTGTTTCTTTTTATTGGTGAGTTGAGACCATTTACATTGATTGGTATAACTGATGTATACTGACTCATCCCTGTCATGATATCTTTCTGTGGTTGTTTTTCTACATTTTCTGTTTAATTGTTTGCCCTGCTTAGTCATTTCCTTTTGTTGTTCTTAAGATTGTAGCTATCTTTGTCCCTTTCTAGAGTGTCTTTGAGTACTCTTTGTAGTGTTGGTTTGGTGGCCATAAATTTCTTTGGTTGTTCTTTGTCATGGAAGTATCTTATTTCTCCATCAATTTTTAAAGATAGTTTTGCAGGATATATCAATCTGGATTGAAAGCTGTTTTCTTTCAGGATTTGAAATACTTCACTCCAAGCTCTTCTTACTTGAAGGTTTGTGTTGAGAATTCTGCTGTGATTCTGATAGGCTTTCCTTCGTAGGTGATCTCTTTCTTTTCTCTGACAGCTTTTAGTATTTTGTTTTTGTGCTGTATTTCTGATACCCTAATTATTATATGTCTGGGTGAAGATTTATTTTGGTTATGGTTAATTGGCATTCTGCATGCCTCACTTATGTGTATATCAGATTCTCTTCCCATGTTTGCAAAATTTTCTGCTATTATTTCTGCAAATAGTCTTCACATGTCATTCATATTGAATCCTGCTTTTTCATTGATGCCTATTAATCTTATGTAATTTCTCTTGGCATCATCTTGCAGCTATTGAATTGTTGTTTCCTGGTTCTTGTTATTTTTAAGAGATCTTTTCTTTAGTGTTTATAAGTTTACATGCTGTGTTCAAGGTCTGAGAATCTATCTTCAGCTTAATTCAAGTGGTTTTGCCAACTTTCAGTGGAATATTTAATGTCCTGAATATACCTTTGAATCTGTTTCATGCATTGTATTTGTGTTTTATTTTGTTCATTCAAAGTTTCCATCATTTTCTTATGTTCTTGTATTTTTTTCCTTGATCTTCTTTAGATACACACAGCATTTCTTTCATAATGATTGTCATTTCATTTTTTAGCTGAGAGGTTATTTCTGATCTGATTTCCTCTATAGCTTCATGGAATTGTTTCTTTACTTCAGTTGCTATCGTTTCAGAAAGTTCAGCTGTGTGATTTCCAGTGTATTCCATTTCAGTGTCTCTTGGGTTTGTTCTCAGTGGGCTGGGGGATTGAGACTGCCTCTTGCTCTTTGGTTTTGCCATTTTCTTCTGAGCCCCGTGTGGCTGAGCAGGCAGCCTCCTGATGGATTGCACTGGAACACTGCACTGGGTAGAGCTTCATTCCTCCAATATCCCCATGCCTACCGGGGCACACCACCAGATTATGGTGCTAGATCCTTGTGCTCTGTGACCTGTGAGGGTGGCCATGTGTTCCCCTGATGTACTTTGTTGGGTTGCTCTGGAACACTGGGCTGGACAAAGTTTGTATCCTCCCTTTAGCTAGCAGGGTCAATCCCTGGAGCTTGTTGCCAGGGCCTAGAACCTGGCTGCGTAGCATTCAGAACCTCTGTAGCCCAGGTGGCTAGTAGGGATGCACCCCTGGGGTGTGCCACTGGACCTTCACCTTACTGTGTGGGGGTCAGAATCTCCAGGTGGCTAGATGGCTGGGTGGAGTGCACCCCATAATGTGGCACTGCCAGAATCTGGAGTCTGGCTACAAGGAGTTCAGAGCCTCTGGAGTGCAGGGCAAGCCCAGGCATGCCCCTGGCATATAGTGCTGGGGCCTTGCTCCTGGTTGGGCAGAGTTTGCAACCTCTAGGACCTGATGTGCAGCCACACCCCTGAACAATGGAGCTTGAGCCTTGTGTTCTAATGCGTAGAGCTCAAATTCTCCAAGGCCCTGCAGCTATGCTAGCTGCTCCCCGATAAGCAGCTCTGGGGCTCTGGGCTGGACTGGGCTTGGTACCTCTATGCCCTGTGAGGCTGGTGCCGGGCATTCCTCTGATGGATTGTGCTGGGATGCTGGGCTGGGCAGAGCTCAATTCTCTGTGCAGCTAGTGAGGGCTCACTCCTGGAGTCTGTAAATTTTCTTTTTTAAAAAACATTTGAACCTAACTACACTGTACTCATCTTATGTTCTGTCACTAAGGGTTAACCCTAAAGTGATTTATATCATGGGAAGATAGAGGATAAAATATCTTGTGTCTCTCTACTTACGTGTGAGGTGATCACTTAATTTCATATCAGCAAGTAAATGTTTGTAAATGAATGAATGAAATTAATGATAATATGGCAGGCAGAAAGATTCAAGAGTGATAAAAACTATATCACTGAATGTTTCTGGACACAAGCAATAAATACAGATTCTCAATATCTGAAGGAAAAGGACCCTTAGAATAAACATGAAGCATCCTTGGAATAGACATGAAGTGGGAGCCGGGCGTGGTGGTGCACGCCTTTAATCCCAGCACTCAGGAGGCTGAGGTAGGAGGAGTGTTGTGAGTTCGAGACTGGCTCGGGCTACAATGCGAGCACAAGGCCAGCCTGAGCTACATAGTGCGACTGTGCCTCAAAATAAACTAGGGCTGGTAGTTTTGCTCAGTGGCTGAAGTGCCTGTCTGACAGGCACAAGGTTGTGAGTTCTATCCCTGGTGCTGCAAAAGAAAAAAAAAAAAAAAAGACATGAAATGGGGAACAGCAGGACCTGAGCAGGTACCAAGAATTTGAAATAAAACCAAGAAATAGGAAACAGCCTCTGACTGGTCACCCATGTCTGCTCAGTGGAGCCCAACCTCAAACATCCTTGGATCCCTCATTCTTTGAAGTGGGTCCACCATTTCCATTAGGTTGCTGCTGGAAGCTGCCCTCCTGCCAGGACAATGCCCATGAAGGGACAGATAATTACCTATAAGAAAAGGGAACTACCACAAAAGATGATGGATGGCAGCATTCCAAAATTGAGCTAGGTAACCTGAATGCGAGATATAAAAGATACCTGGAGAAAAAATCTGGAGGAGCAACATGTGATATATAAATTCTGTAGATCATATATATAAATTTCAGCATGCCATTCCTACTGAAAGCATTGTTACAAATGAAGAAGAAAGAGAATAATTCACCATGGGAAAAAATAGGCAATGGATATGTATAGGTCATTCCCGGTAAATGAGGCACACAATTATTAGTATGAAAAATAGTGAATAGGATACTAATTATCAAAGAAATGTTTATTAAAACAAGATATGACTTGGGTGCAATCACCTTTTCAAGTTATAAACAATATAATGCTTAATTCTGGCAAGTAATATTATAGTATAACAGAATCTTAAAAATGTTTGTAAATACCAACCCACCTTTAAGAATCTATACTAAGAATTAAGAGATTTCAACAAAAATGATAAATCCAGTGTTTATTGTTACATGATTTATAAACTGCAAAAAAAATTGAAAACATTCCAAAAGCTATCAATCCCAATAGATCAATAGATAAAGGATGGTAATACACTATTCTTCAACCATTAAAAAATTGTATTTTAATATAATTAAAATATAATTACATGCAGATTCTGTTAATGACGATTAAAAATACTCAATTTGTAAATGTCCAGTGAGACCAAGTTTGAAACAAGTGTTAAGTATAGAAAAATAATTAAAAGGAAATATACCAAAATGTTAGCAATGTGTATGTGGGGATTACGGATGCCTTTAATTGAAAAAAGATTTTTGTGGTCTCCAAGACTTTTTGTAAGATATTAATGTAAAAATTATAAAAATAAATGCATATATTCTTATACTTAGAAGAAAAGACAAAAATGAGGATTTAAAATACCACTTGTCAGACAAAAATGGCAAACAGATACTGAAGTAGATATATAACAGAATTTCTTTCTTGACATCTTTGAAAAAGAAATAAAAAACAATCACAAAATCTCTCAGGACAGTAGAAATAAATACCTTCTTAATCGTACTATTTCTAAAATTTATATTTGGCAGATCACATAGCTTAAATTCATCTTGTTTTTACATTTTATTTCTCTACCTTAGGGAGGCAGAAATTCAGCTATTGTAAGGGCATTTTCTTAAGTTTTATTTTTAATTATAATTAATAGAAAGACCTGTTGTCATAGGTTAATGACAGATGTTTTAATGATGACCCTTAAGAAATTGAGATGCAGTTTTATAGCCTGCTGCTTCTCAACCAAAAGCACAGTACTTTCTAAAGGCAGGCTTGTAAGAGCATAGTTACTTGTGTGCATAATACTTATCAAATCATCTGTGACTAATAAAACTTGAGAAAGAGGGGAGCAGGAGGGTAGGCAGGCTTTCAGTAACATGCTTGTGGCAATCTTGCCATACTCCTCTTAGGCAATACTCTATTTGTGCAGAGGGCCATGTGTTTAATTGTAAAAACCCACCGGTATCATAGGATTCAAAAGACATCAATTATTTCTGTCAACAAGGAAAGAGTGATGGCTGTGTGACTCTCTCATCATTAAGGAAAGATGTGCTCGAGGGAGAAAAACGCAGACCAGGGAAGCCTGAGAACTATAGGTTACAGAAAAACTGAGTTCCAGACTATAATTTCACCCCCTTCCCCGATTTGGGGTTGAAATAGTTTATTTTTCATTTCATGTAGTGCCATGTGTGCAGTAAGACGTTATGTAACTCGGCCTGTCTCGGCTGGATAACAGCCACTCCATGTTTTAAAGTGCCCCACGTTAAAAGTTGGGTGTATGGAGAGCTCCTCGTTCCCTTTAGCTTTGCTGGGACGCGACATTGCGTAATGAGGTTAGAAATGGCCTATATCCAAAACCCTGTTCCAAAGGGGCGGGTATTCAAGCCACATGACAACTGGCTCTCTTTTTCTTAAGACTGTTCAAAGTAGGTTAAAAATGGCCAAATTGTTTGGACGGAAGGAATGGGCATTTTTCCATGTTTTACTCCCAATTTAAAATTTTATGCTACGATTCTTTTTAGGGACATCAAGGCACAATTTGTAGTCTCCTGTCATCTAAACTGGGTGACTTTAGGTTGGTTACTTCAGTATTTCCAGCCTGTTTCTCTCTCTGCAGATTGGCGATAACAATGGCACGAAGATAACATCATGGAGGCTCCAACTTCAGTACGCTACCCGGGGCCACATATTTCACCCTCCCGTTCACCGTGTCCTTGCTTATAAAACGCGGCCAGTAGTTTCAACCAGCCCTCAACACGATGCGTGGGCACTTCCTAAGTATAATAACGCTAGGGAGACTTCCCTGGGTTGATGCGGTTGAGTTAGGACACTTCGAGAGAAGTGAGACAAAGCAACCCAGGGCGGCACAGAGGCCCCGCCGCGCGCCCAGTCCCCTGCCCGCCGTCACCAGCCAGACCGGGCGCCGCCTCGCCCCACCCCTGCGCAGCCGGGCGGCGAGTTCCGGGCGACGGCGCGGGGTGCAGTGCGCTCCGGTCCCGCGGGCCTGCTCCCGGACCTTTGCGCCTCCAGCCCGGCCCGCGGCGACTTGGAGTCCCGAGAGTCCGCTGCGACCGACAGTGCAGGTGACTGCGCCCCCTCGCCGGCAGGTAGGAGCCGCGCGGTGCTGTGCGCTCCCCTGGGAGCGCGTTTCCGTGGCGCCGGCCTTCGTCCCTCCTCTCTCCAGCCCCGCGCAGCTGGCCGCTCCCAGCCCAACTCTGACCGGATCTGAGCAGCTGCGTCGGCGACGAGCTCCCGCGCGGCCCCCGGGGGCTCCTGCGCCCGCCTCCGGGCTCGATTCCCGAGGAATCCACGCTGGCCACTTAGGCGCGCGCTTATGCAGAAGGGGCGGGCGACTGCCTGGAGCTCAGAGCCGCGCTGGCTCCTGGCGGATGTTGGGGCGTCCACGGCGGGATGCACCCCTGGTTGCCCCCAGTGAGCCTGTCTATGCCTCCGGGTCGTCCCACGCGCCGTCTGTTCGCGCGCGCTGTGGTGTGACAGGGCTGGCGGTCGCGATGGCACCAGCATCCCCGACTAACCAGGAAGTGCTGCATTCCAAGGTTTACAGCCAGCCCACCCGAAGCTCGGTCCTGGGCGTGTGGCCACACATCTGCTCGCTGCAGGGTCCAAGATGTGATGTGATGACTCAGAGGTGGGGTGAGGTGACCAGTGGCTTGGAGCAAGGCCAGGGGGCCAAGGGCCAGAAGATGCAGGACATGTGTTAAGGGGCTTGTTCTCCCGCCTTCGGCTCAAGAGTGGAAGAGTGCTGATTCCAAGCCAGATATAGAATTTGGGGATGACCTTCAAACCATGGTCCAGTAGACTCAGATCTAGGCCATGCCTGTATTTGCTCCTTCTAAACTTAGATTATTGTTGTCTTTACTTTCTTCATGAAGCACTAAATGCAGGTGAAATCATCATTATCACAGGAGCTTCTGCGTTTGATGTCTAGGCTACCCATCGAATAGGGAGCTCTCTTCACTTGTCAGCCTGTCCTGCCGATTTCAGTTTAGCTAACCCTTAGTTGGCCACCCAGGGCCCTGGAGACAAGGTACTCAGAGACCTCTGATGTATGTTAAATGTATAGTTTAATGGTGATGCAGTGAAAACATCGAGAAAGTAGGGAATCTACAGTTTGCGTTAACAAACACCACATTTACATGTCGCCTATTTGAATAGGGATCTCTTTCAGTGTTGTGTTTTGTGATATGTCTGCAAGCATATTTGTACACTGTCTCTAAGTGTTGCTTGGGGATCCTTTAACTAATGGCATACTCTCCCAAGCTGGCTTTTAAAGATTCACCACAATTAACTTTCCATATAAAAAGTGTGAGTAATGAAGGCTTTGAGGAAAATGTGTCTTTCCCATGTTTGTCTCTGCTGTCAGAATATTTATACACTATAGTGCAGAATATTTACACTCTCATTATGTTTAGTGATTCATTTATAACTCAGTAGAGAATTCTGCTCCTTGGAAGTTGTCTGTGTAGTGTGTTTCCTAATTTAAAATTATAGTTAAAATTAATGCACTTGAATTTCTGCAAGGTTTTAAGAAAAGTCTGTTTTACTTTCTCCGTTAAATTACATATAACATAAAATTTACCATGCTAAACCATTTTTGTGTATTCTCAGTAGCATTAAAGTATATTGCTATGCTATCATCTCTATCATCCATCCACAAAAGTCTTTTCAGCTTTTTTTACAAGGTTTTAATATTTTAATTATAAGTATATAGGAGGTTTTACTTTTTCTCACTAAATAAGTCTTGAGTCTCTTCTTGCTTCAGAGAAATGTACTTTTAAAGAGAATAGAAAAGCCACAGGCAGGTGGTGTTTAGTAAATCTTATCTCCTTTAGAAAAGGTCTGATATATTACTATTTGATGGCTGGTTTGGGAGCTACTTAAATTAGTTCGTAAGGTGATTATAAAACTTAGCTATCAAGAAGTAGGAATACGGAAAGGAGTTATTGTTGTTAATAGTTTCTCCACTGAATAGCTAACAGCAACAACAATAGCAACAAATACAAGTTTGGTCTTCTTTAGCAGTGTAGTAGGACCTATTTAAGTTATGATTGAGTGCAGTTTGTGGCGCCTCTTTAGTAAGTAAAACAAACTTTGATCAAACCAGCTGTTGGACTTCATGATTTCCTGTCCACCCCAGGTGTTTACTAAAGATCTGTGTTGGAGGATCCAGCACATAAGATATGGCTCCTTAAACATGCAGTTAGGATGAGTCATTGTGTTAAAGAGAAAAGCTGTAGCTGTGCAAGGTCTGGTTTTATATTTACAAACCTTTAAGTCTTAGCACCACAAATAAAATGTATTTGCAAGGGTGTGGCTGAAATTTGTAGCAGAGTTAAAATGAGATATGTGTAACTTAGCTTTCTCGAAGCCTGTGACATTTGTGATTAGAAAAGCAATCATACAAATCACATCTTAGGCTTCAGTGGGAATGAATTCCAGTACATCAGTTTCCTACATTCACAGTGCAGTATAAAATCTGGATCCCAGATGTTTTAGTCTGGGTTATTAAACAACAGTGTGTGTTATGTAATTGCCTCATACTATCACAGGTTTTTTTTTTTATCTTTCTATTGTGAAATTTCCTTAATTTTTAAAATTTATTGAATAAACATTACAGTGATGAAGTAAAATTATTTAATAAACAGTTATACAGTGCTTACTTTGTGACAGGCACTGAACATTTTATAAATGTGAATGTTTAATGCTCAAAGCAGCTCTGCAAAGTAGGTAATCTTATGAAATCCATTTTACAGGTGATGTAGTTTGAGATAGTACAACTTGCTCATGGCAGAGTTGAGATTCCACTGCAGGCACCCTCATCTAGGGACATTTCTTTTCTCTCTAGAAAAACAGCCTGCAGCTGAGTACATACGTGGCCTATAATCTGGAATCGTGAGGCAGAAGGATCGAAAGTTTGAGCCCAGCTGCTGCAATTTAACAAAACTTTCTCAAAATTAGAACTGATGATAATGATGATGATGATGATGATGATGATGATGGTGATAAAGTCAGGGGATGTAGCTCATTGTGATAGCCCTGGGTTCAATTCCCAGTTCAAAGAAGGGCAAGGGAGCAGGAGAGAGAGGGGGAAGGAAAGTAGCCTGCAGTTGCACCCCTCTAATTTTTTTCAGTTTGTGTTCCCATTTTGTCCTTGTTCTTAGGGATAAATAATTTGATATAACTTCAGTCATAGTGCAGATAAACCAAAGGAGTGAAATTGGGGTACAGTTTTGTCCAGGGGTGGGAAGTCATATCCAGCACTGGGACAGGCTGGAAGACCCTTCTGCTAGACCGGGGTGTTACAGTTGATTGTGACGAGGTTGGGGCAGGGATCCTGGGAAGGTCTGGGGAGACCAAGGCACTATTTGCCAATTAGGAGCGAAATTCTTCAATATTTTAACAATCGCTATGACCACACTGGGGTGAATAAGTTAAATGAGGGCCCAGGTTACGTCAGAGGTGGGCAGAGCGGACACTGAAAGCTGATTCTGGGCCACTTAGGGCTCAGAATCCTAACTTGCTTTCCCAGTTGCTACTGCTGCTTGTGACCTGAACTCCCATCTGGACAAGTGGAATATCTTCTTTTGTACTTTTTTTTTTTTTTTTTTGCATTTTGGATCTGGTGTTCAATCCCTTTTGAAAACCTGTGATGCACAATGTACAAAAGAAAATCAGCCTAAAGTTGGCTCTTTGTCGGAGGTGGTAGAGGAGGGAGCCTTCTAAGTTTGTCAGCTTATAAACTCTATACTAAAACCAGGAAACTAAACATTTGTTTTCAACAGTGCTTTTTTTTTGAGATCCACTTTTACAGACAGTATATTTGGAAGAGCGAGAACTGGAATAACTGTGGAGAAAAGGAAAGTGATAAGAAGAGAGGGGAGAAGCAGATGCAGAAGGCCATGGAGAAAATATTTGTGAATTCTCTCTGAGGGGCCTGGGCCTTAGTGTTGTTACCAAAGGGCACTGCCTGTGAAATGTCAAAAGCAGTTGAAAGTGATGTTTCCTCTGATTTATCTTGATCTTAATGCTGTTTAAACGGTTGCTAATCAACAAAGTTTGGGGGATTAAGATATAAGCGAGCTAGTAGTGCCTGCTTGGAATCTTCTTAACAAGCTCATCTGACTTATACTGCTTTTATCTGGGTGGATTTTATACGTAGTATGGGGCTAGAATCATTGGACTTGCAGTGGTTTTGTTTATTGTCTGTCTTTCTGAGAGAAGGTCCTTGAGTTCACAGACTCTGGGCATTTTTGTGTATAACAGGAGGGAGCTGAAGGAGAGGGTGCAGTTAGTGGATGAAGGAAGATGAAGGAAGATGATTAATTTTATTCATGGGTTAGAAGACTTTTGGGGTTAGTGATTTACTTGTTTTATTTGTACTATTTAACTATTCATTCTTAAAAATAAATTTATAGATACAGAATTGACAGTCTGGCATTTTCTATCAGCAGCTCTGTCATTTCTTTGGATGTTTTCTGCAGTGTTTTTTACTCATGTTCTGATACAGATGTCCTTCCAATAAGGAAACTGAGTAGGCAGGTTGGGATGGGGAAGTCTATTATGTAGGGCAGGAAAGCAATTCCAGATATATGGGTCTGTGGTAGTATGCAGAAGCAGAACCAAAAGCAATAAATTTGGTCAAAAGGTCTAATTGTAGAAAAAAAAAAAACACTTTGAAAATGAGCTTTAAATCCTGTCTTTCAAATGTCACTTTTATTCTCACTTTGAAATAAAAATGTATACTAATGTTAGGTGTGGGTACAGAATATAGGACTGAAGTATATTTTTGTACCTAGCATTACAGTGATTGTCAAAAATATTTTTTAAAAAATGTGAGGGAAGTGTGTTGGAAATATAGCCAGAATCCTATTGATCAGAGGGGGGGAAAGCTATCTGTTAGGCTATTGTGGACAGTGAGGACCTTAAAGCTAGGCACATGAATGGAGCAGAGCCTCCAACTCTTATCTCAGTCCCAGGTTTGCCACTGTCTTGGCTGAAAATGTAACTGGGTGGGCCAGTGACGAGGTGGACCACACCTGTGAGTCTTGTAAGGCACAGCTGTGTCCCCAGTGGTCTTCACTGGAAGGAATAATGACTGAGACCTTGCATTCAGATACTGAGGGCTCTAGCACCATATTACAGGTCATCGATTCTATGCCTCAATTTCTCCACCTGTTTTATCTCCTCCTGGAAATAAAATAATATCTATCTCACAGGATTCTTATTGATGACTAAAGGCACATAGTACCTATAAAGTGTTTAGCATACAGCCAGAGTCATAGAAATGACACAAAAAATGTTTTCCATCTTTACACTCTGTCCTTTCCTCTCTGCTTCAAACCCAGGAGCAGCAACATTCATAAAACAAAGCAAAACAAAACACAGAGTAAATTGGAAATTAGTGCTGGGGTGGACAATGAGATTGGGCTCTATTCAGGAGAAATTAGTTTTTCGCAGGAGGAATTCTTGAGTAAGACTGGGGTTCCCTAAGATCCCAGTGATTTGGGGGCAGTAAGAAGACTTCTGGTAACATAACTGATTACCACTTGAGACAAGGAACTATGTCCTTTTGATAATGATAATTTTAGGGTATGTGAGTTGACATTAGTTGGAAAATTCGATTTGCATTGATTCATAAGCATAGTATACATTTAATTAGAGAAACATGATTTGTTTGCCTTTTACCAGTGGGTATGCACAAAGAGGTATGTTTAAAAAGTATATTTAGAATTAAGAAGCAGTGAGGTGTACTTTTAAAGTAAGGGTGAGCTAGTTTTTACTATGTTGGAAAAATACCTTACTGTTACATTCTTTAGGTTCCACTAAATAGGAGAAGGGTATCATTAGCACAATCAGCTTTGTACAAGTATGAGTGACACACATAGGTCCGAATCACTGCAGGAAGTATAGACTTTCAAAAACCTGCTCTAGCAATTTTCACACTCGTTTTAAGAAAATTGTGGTTACTGCTGTCCATTCCTACCTTTATGAAATCCTTTCTTTTCCTTTTCCTTCTCCTTCCCCTTCTCTTTTCCTTTCTCTCCCCTCCACTATCCTCCCCTTCCTTCCCTCCCCTCCCTTCCTCTGCCCTTCTTTTGTCTCTCCCCTCCTTTCCTTTCCTTTTTCTAGTACTAGGGGTTAAACCCAAGGAGGGCTGAGCTACATCCCTGGTCCTTTTTGTATTTTGAGGCAGGGTCTCGCTACATTGCCCAAGATGACTTGAACTCACAATCCTCTTGCCTCGGTCTCCTGAGTAGATAGATTATTGTCCCATGGCTTCATGCCTGGTAAGAACCCTTTTTCTGAAGGAATTCTTCTGTAAAACCCAGGAGGTAAAACACCAAAAAACAGGCTACTGTTCTCTGATATTTGTAAATGAGTCCTGTGATCTCGCTGCTCCTGTCCACCTCCTGCTGCCCTGCATCCTGGCAGTGGGCATTGTTCCTTTGAACTGAGTCTTTGGGCTCTTAGAAGCAGGTGCAGAGGTGCTGCTGGATCTTGTTGCAGGGCAGAAGAGAGTAAGAGCTGGATGGTGGAAGCCAGCCAATTGTTTGTTTTTGATTTTGTTTTGTTTATTAATCTTTAAAACCAACAGATCTGAATGAAAACGGGAACAATTCTAATATTTTGTGGCAGAATAAATTGATGTAATAATTTTGGAAGGATACTCAGCAATATACTTAATATAGACAAACATTTTAATTAAGGTAATTTGTCCTCTGGAAATAATCTAAAAGAAATAAAAATATGTAAAATGACATGTTCATTGCAACATTTACAGCAATTTTTTTTTTTCCGGCACCAGGGATTGAACTCAACCTCAAGCCTGCCAGACAGGTGCTTAAGCCACTGAGTCAAACTCCCGGCCCCAGTTTTTTTGAGGCAGGGTCGCACTATGTAGCTCAGGTTGGCCTTGCGCTCCTCGTGTTCTAGCCCAAGCTGGCCTCCAACTCACAATGCTCATCCTACCTCAGCCTCCCGAGTGCTGGGATTAAAGGCATGCGCCACCACGCCCGGCTTTACAGCAATTTTTAATGATACTTTTACAACTGACGTGCTAGAACTGAGTCATATTAAGAGTTGATTTTTAAGTTTTTAGGAATTTTATGAAGTAGTTATTAAAATTAAAATTCCTGGTTAAGCTTTTAAACTTACATTAGAATATATTCAAAATAAAAACAATAAATTCCATACCCTGTAGTTATTTTTGTCTCTGATTCTTGTGTAATGAAAATACTGTAATTCCTGCATATGTCTTTCCACGCTGCAGGTATTAGTAATGTCATATTGGTAGCTTAAAATTCGCCATGGTGGGAGTATTTACACCACAGAAATCAGCAAACACTCAATTAGGGGTTCCCCTCCCCCCTCCCCCAGCTGGGTGTTAGGCATTTGTCAGCACACCACTTTGCTCATGTGGGACATTGGAGCTTTTTTATTTCCTCCTTCTCTCTCATTGTGAACAGTGAGACTTGCCCGATTCTACTCTTTCAGCTGTCATAGTGGTTCCGAATTTGAGGATGTGGTTGGGAGGAAGGGAATACACTTAGTTACACAATGTTCTTGTCTCTCTTTTTTTCTATTATTTTGTATAGTTAGTACTAGTTAGTACTTTTGTTTTAGATGGTTAGTACTAGTGTTTTAGATCCCAACTGCATTCAGGTTAGTCTTTGATTCTGTTCTTTCGTGGGATGGGATTCTTTTGATGCCTGTCTCCCTCAGAAGATCTTTCTCTCCTTTCTTTTCCATCACAGTAGTTCTAAGGTGTAGCTAAACAAAAGAATTTGGGAATTTAAATAGAATATAGAGTCCCAGGTCCCATGGCATACCTACTAATTTGAGATTCTTGGGGGATGTGGTGCAAAATGGTATTTTTAAAGTTTCCTTGGAGTTTTGTTGAGTACCCCACGTGTCTGCTCAGTGCCTCCGGTGGGCTCTTTCTGCCCAGCCTTGATGCCTGTGCACCTTGCTCAGCGTCAGGTCTGTTAGGCTGTTGGCCCCTGGCCATTTGTTTGGATGCAAATTCTGACGTTGTGAAGCTTGGTAATCAGTCTATTCTTTGCCTCATTCTGTGTCTTCATATAGGCCTGATTCCTTGTGCTCTGTTCTCTTGCAGTCTACATTGCTGCCTAGGGAACTAGTTCCATGTAGCACAGGGAGACTAATGGGGTTATCGGGTATGCTGGGCTTTATGTCTTCTTCAACCTTTATGTGACCTCATTTGAACTTGGTGTTTCTTTTTCTGAACACACCTATTGTGGTTCCATCTTTGGCCTTTGTGTTGTGGCTTTCTCTTTACCTGAAACACCCTTCCCCCACCTGGCTTGCTTTTAGTCATTTGAAAATGGTCAAATGTCACCTTCTTGTAGAGGATTTCTCTGGCTATTGAAAGCTTCTTCCTCTCTCAGTCTACAGTGTTCTGTCCACCACCTCATCCTGTTCTAGCCTTTTATCTCAGGCTGTTTCCTTGCTAGCACTTGCTACTATCTGAAATACTTCATTCTGCCATGTTTTGTTAATTTGGTTTTTGTATGAGCTCCATGAGCATAGCACTGTGCCTGATTCGTGGTAGGTGCTCATTAACTACTTTCTCAATAAATGCTTCTAACTGTTCTACATATTCGATATTGGTATGAACCCTAGGTTCTGAAGCATTTCATTTGTTTTTCTAATTAATTGTTATTTCCGGTTTCACAGATGTGATATGCCAGTGACTCATTGCTGTGATACTACTGCCGTTTGAAACAGTGCTGCCCTTAACTGATGAGAAAGAAAATCTGTAGCGTCCTATGTGATAGTCACCTTTCATTTGCAGTGAGCTTATGAGGACCTGATTTAATTGCATCTATTTGTCCTGTGGGTGAGTAATCTAGGATGGAATGCATCAACCCACATGAGAATAATGTGATCTAAATGTGATTAATTTTGGGAAACTCTTGCTAACTTCCTTTTTTGAATTCCACCAGGAGTAGTGTTTAGTGAGATAGTATGGTCCAGTTTTTCTTGATTTTCAAACTGTTCTTTTTATTTTTTTCAGCAGCAATACTATGATCTCAATATTTATGTGAATTCATATGCGAGATCCTCATCCCCAAGCTGATGGTGTTAGGAGGGAGGGCCTTTGAGGGGTGGTTAAATTCTGGTGGTTTTGCTCACATGAGTGTGAGCTGTGCCCTTATAAAGGAGGCCAGACTGAGCAGGACGATTGCAAGTTTGAGATTAGCTTGGGCAACTTAGTGATTTAGTGTGAGTTTGTCTCAAAATAAAAAAGAAAAAAGGGCTGGGTATGTCTCTTAGTGGGAGAGTTCTAGGTTCAATCCACAGCACTGGAAAAAACAGAAAGAAAGAGAGAGAGAGAGAGAGAGAGAGAGAGAGAGAGAGAGAGAGAGAGAGAGAGAGAAAAGGGCCAGAGAAAGACCCCTCACTTCTGCCCTGTGAAGTTACAGTGAAAAGATGGCCCTCCAGAGACAGTAAATCTACTGACACCTGGATCTTGGACTTCCTAGCCTCCAGAATTGTTAGACATAAACTTGTGTTGTTTATAGGCTACTCAGTCTAAGGTATTTTGTCATAGTAGCCTAAAGTGACTGAGACAGGCAGTAACTAATGAGGCCAGGAGAGCAGATTTCTGGAGCTTCTTTGAACTTCACATTCAATCACAGCATCTCATTTAAAAAATATATTTTTACATATTTCATCTTTAAGAAATCATCTGTTTGTTTTGTGTTTGCGGAAAAGGTGCAGAGATCATGCAGGAAGTTCTCAAGGGTACCCGGTTTCCTGTTAGTAACATCTTACCTTGGAGTGTGGTACTTTTTGTTACAGTTAGTGACCCACTATTGATGCACTATTAAATAAAATCTATACTTCATTCAGATTTCCTTAATTTTTCCCTAGCATGCTTTCCCTACTTAAGCTTCCCATCCAAGATACCATATTGCATTTAATAGTCATATTCTTTTGGGTTCTGTTGAACCTCATGATTTTTCAGACTGCTCTTGTTTTTGATGACCTTGACAGTTTTGAGGAGTACTGGTTAGATCTTTTGCAGAATGTTCCTCAATTGGGGTTTTTATGTTTTTCTTATAATTAGGCTTGGATTATGGACTTGGGGAGGAAAACCACAGAGGTAGAATACTATCCTCATCCCATTATATCAAGGATAAATATGATCTGCATGATTCATCAGTATTGACTTTGGCCTTGATCACCTGGGTGAGGTAGTTTTTGTAATGTTTATTTTCCTCCTTGTGTCAGCACTGTACTCTTGGGAGAAAATCGCATTTTGAGATGGGGATTTGTGCTCTACTTCCTAGTGAGGAGAGTAGTTACAGAAATTGTTTGGAGTTACTCTACATGACACACTGGTGTATTCATCCCCATTTATTTATTCAGTTATTTATTTCATATCCTATGCACTCATATATATTTATCTTATACTTTGCATTACAGTATAGTACTATCTTATATACTTATATTTAAATTTTGAATAATTTAAATTTTGTGTTTAAATATATTAGAAAACTATTGTTCAATATATTTATATTCCCCCTTTTCTCTTTAAGTATCTTTATTTATTGAGAATAATGAAAAGCAAATTACTACTTAGACTTTAACTCTGTTTTTCTTTGTTTTTTTTTTGTAGGGGTTGTTAAAATATATATGTTTATGTTGATTTTTTGGTGTGGCATTCAATAGTTTAAATTATTGCTGAGATAATTTGGATTTGGGGATGATTTATTGCCATCCATCTTCCCAAAATCCCTCAGAAGTTTAATAACAGATAAGGAGTGAAGAATAATTTTTGACCTTTTTTTCCCTTTTAATTTTCATTAAATAGGAAACTTTGGGAATTGGAAGCATAGATCAGTGATATAGTGCTAACCCAGTATGTGGGAAGCCTTGGGTTTGATCCTTAGCATTGAACAAAACAAGGTAGAAACTGAAAATACTGCTCAGCATACTCTGCTTATTCTTACTGCTGGAAGACTGGTAGACTTATAGGAGCTCCCAGGTCAATCTCCTGTCCTCTGTACAAAAGCATTTGACATGTCTTTTTTTTTTTTTTTTGGTTTAATAAAGAAAACAAACAAATTCTGTGTAAACTTTTATTTCACCTTGTTTTAAAGCATCTAAAAGTAAAACAGATAGTAGATCTTGACATGTTTATTGACTTGGCTTAACAGAGGGGAGGTATTTGAAAAATAAATCATTCCTTTTACTACTCTTATAGATTTTCTTTTATATTTTCTTCTAAATTCCAGTGGTATTAGGAGTTCTTGTTCCTGTGCCTGTTTACAGACACAGAAGCACTGCAAGGAATGGCTTTAGTTGTAGACAAATCCCTCTTTTTTATGAGTTGTGGGCAGACGGTTATCCTCCAAGATCAGATTACTTGGCCAAATGGGTCAGAAAGATGCTCCTGAATTAGGTGCTGGCTGGTGACTTGGTGTGTGATGGGCTACCCATGCAGCCTTCTTGCTCTGGTTCCCAGGGAGGGCTCAGTCCTCCTATAAATAGGAGTGTGAGGTCCATCCCAGCATGACTGACCCCATAAATGGTTCACTTAGGCCTGTGTATAGTTTAGTTCCCAGTAGGGTCAAGTAATGCGCCCAGAGTTCAGCCTTAGGACCTGGTGACAGGCTTGGAGAGTTTGTTTTTGCAATCAGATAATAAAGTCTGGAATTTAGCTCAGCAATAGAGTTTGTGCTTTGCATGCTTGAGGCCCAGGATTCAGTCCCTAGCATCAAAACAATGACAACCAAACCAAACCAAACCACAGGGTTAATCTATATCAAGATGTTATTGTTGTGTGGCATAGTAATTAAGCACAGGGTAAGTATGAAGGATAAACACTTCACACAGTTAGCATTATTTTAACACATCAAAGCAAAGCAAAACATTCAAATCTTTTCTTTCTCTTTTTTTCTTGTGCCAAACCTGTGTTCATATTGACACTTCCCCATTCCAGCCAGAAGTTATCTCTACTTATTTGCTTGTTCAGTAAGACTTATGCCCTTTACATGATGACTTCTAAACAGCAAAAGCTTTTATTTTGATTTCTGAGGCCAAGAACTCAGACGATCTGTAAAAATCATCTATATTTTAAAATGACCATATGTTTAATTAGTAGGAATGACTACCATTTCACTGTCATGACTCACAAACCAAGTGGTCTGGGACAAGAAGAGATAAGGCATTATCATCATTTGTCCTTGTGGGCCCTGTGGCCACAGACTCAGAGCTGGTTGTGCAACGAGGGAGACATCACAGCCCTAGAAGAAAGATCTCTGTCCTGCTGGGATCTTTAGGCATCTGGACCCTGTTCTCATTAGAGGACAGGACTGGCAGAAATCATTTTCCAAACAGAAGCTTGGTTTTCTTAAAAATGCAGACCTGTTGTTTCATGTTACAAAACTGGATTTAGAGTTACTTTAGTAGAGGATACTCCCTTGTCATTTGGCTTTTTGCCTTATGCTGAAGCATTTTAACCTGTCTGCTTTGACCTTGTCTTCCCTGTCCTGCCACTGCTAATTCACAAGAGTGCAATCTGAAATATTCCTGATTGTGATCTGAATTCACTGGCCTGGAGACTATTTCATCCTTTAAAATTTCTTTAGGTTTCACATCTTAAGGGTTAGTGACACTATTATTTTACACATAAGTTCAGGAAAAATGGAAAATGGACTTGAAACTTGTCCACAGCAACTGCCATCATGAAACTCATAAGGAGAATTGTAGTTAGGGAGTTGTAAGCCTCCAAAAGATCCTAAAGATTGAAGGAAAAAGAATAGACTCTCAACTTCGGTCAGTTTTAAATAGGAGCCCCAAAATATGTGAGAAATTTAAAAATCAGTGCATGCCAAGTTTTGCCCCCAATATTGTACACTGTAAAAATGTAGGCTCAAAAGAAAGGTATTCATAGCATCATATGTTAAAAAAGGACAATCTTCCAGGGTTGCCTCTGAAACCATTCTAGGAACAAAATTCCCTTCTTTCCCTTTTTTCATACTAAGGATCAATTCTAGGGCCTTACACATGCTAGATGAGCTCTCTACCACTCACCTATACCCTTAGCCCTGATTTACTTTTTAAGAGTGAATACATTGAGAAGTTTTAGGATCACAAATTCATCAGCTGATTATTCTTTAGTTTTGGCATTTTTCTTCTTTTAGACAAGGCCATCTCGAGGTAAGCTTTCTTGGGCAACTAAATTCATTCTTTTGAAGTTATTGATGGAAAATTATCTGATTTATTAATTTTACAATTTGTCATTATCTAGTAATTTAAATGCATTTTTTCCTCCACTTAGGTGTTTACGCATATATTCAAATGCCCCAAATTCACTATTAGAAACTGTAGACATACTGGAAAGAATGCTAGTTTGGTAGTCAAGATAACTAGAGTTCTGATTTTGGATCTGCCACTTAGTGTGATCCTGGTGAATCTGTGTTGGGAAATTTGCCAGCCTTCTTCTCTGTTTCATGCCCTGCCTGTAGTGCTGGAAAAAAAGATTATCCTTTGTCTTGGCCACTGCCCTCTTGGGATTTACAGTCTGGTGCAGTGGTTTTCTCAGTCCTCTATGCGCCTGAGTCCCCCATAGGGCTCATCATGACACAGACTGCTGAGCCTCACCCTGCCTGTCTGATCCAGCAAGTCTGGGCTGGGCAGGAAATTTGCATTTCTAACAACTTCCCAGATGATGCTGATGCTGCTAGTTTGCAGACTACGGTTTGAGAAGCACTGACCTAATGGCTTAGCTGACACATCAGTAACCACAATTCAAAGATTAAATGCTGTGAAATAATTACAAGTAACATGCAGTGGGCAGCAGGGAGTGGAGAAGTGGGGTGAAAGATGAATGAAGAACTGGAGGACTGGGAATCCTGAATGGAAGAGAAGTTAGGCAGGATCAGAAGAGTGAATAAAGCCTTGGCAGGTAGGATGTTTCAGGGTATGGCAGCCTATGGCTGGGAGGCAGAGTGCAGAATGTGTATGGGAGGGGTATATTCCCTAGCTTAGGTGAAGTGTACAGTTGATGTGGAGGAAGGAACAACCAAGAATAGATGGAATGAAGAATGAGAGCTGGAAATTTATTTTTATTTTTATTTATTTTATTTTGTTTTATTTCTTTTTTCCTTTTTTTATTGAAAAGCAACTGTAGTTAAAGGTGAGAAACAAAAACAAAACGAATTTTTACAAGAGCATCAAAATATGAAATAGTGATAAATCTCATCACAAAATTTTTATTTATTTTAAAGAGGAAAAAAAACAGAAAAATCCAGAAGCAAGCAATAAAAAAAAAAAATCAAAACAACAACAACAGCAATAAAAAAAATAGCGATATAGGATTTCAAAAACAAGATGATAGGAATTTAGCAATGGTTGTTCTATTGCATATTGTTATCTTCAAAATAGTTGCTCAGGTTACCAGATACAGGCATGCAAGGTTGATCATACAATATAATTTCCCTTTGAGCAGTTTCTTTCTCTTTACTATATCACTGTAACTTTTGGATCTTATTTACTTTTTCAGTTTCTTACACTAGCGAGACTATATGGTGTTTACACGTGCAAGTCTGATTTATTTCGCTTATGAGTATGGTTTCTAGTTGCATTCATTTACCCTTAAAACCCTTGAGTTTATTTTTCTTTGTGGCTGAGTAATATTCCATTGCATAAAAATGCCACATCTTTTTTTATCCATTCCTCAGTTGATGGGCATTTGGGTTATTTCCAAGATCTGGCTATTACAAATTGTGCAGAGAGCTGGAAGTTTAGAGAAATTCTTGGGTTTTAGACTTTGGCAGCCAAGGAATAGCATGTTCAGAAAAAGGCAGCTCTGGCATTGTGATGGATGACTTGGAAGAGAAAGTGATTTCAGGAGACCAGTTAGGAAGTATTGGGACAGCCCAATCCAGATGTGGGAATGGGCTCAAGAAGTGAAGGAAGGTGTAAGGGTGCAGTGGTGTGAGGCATCTGCAGCAGAAGCCACAGATTTGGTAGTTATTTGTTTCTTGGGATAAGAGAGAAAAGTGAGTGGAAGACGACTGAAGATTCCAAGGATGGATTTTGGGGGAAAGAGTGATGGTGGTGTCTGGATCCCTCAGGGCAAATAAGTTGGATAAGAAAATTAACTTCCTGGGCCTTGGCTCCTTCAGGGGTGGACTGGGCTAGGTGCACTTAAGGTGTCTTTTGTATGATTATCATGAGTAGTTTAAGGTTGTTGATTGCCTGAAATGTTATGAATGAAATGTTATAACAACACAAAACAAATGGCTTTTGTCTACAAGGTACTCATGTATTGGATTGATTGACCCATGTTAATCATTAGCTTTAAAATATATACATCTACAAATAGCTTTCTTGAGCTAGTCTTTATTTCATTTATAATTATTATTAGTAGTATGTTTTTTTTTTTTTTTTTTTTTTTTTTTGCGGCACCGGGGATCGAATTCACAACCTCACACCTGACAGACAGGCGCTAAGTCACTGAGCCAAACTCCCAGCCCTAGTTTTTTTGAGGCAGGGTCGCACTATGTAGCTCAGGCGGATCTTGCGCTCGCATTGTAGCCCAAGCCCGGCCTGGAACTCACAACGCTCCGCCTACCTCAGCCTCCTGAGTGCTGGGATTAAAGGGGTGCGCCACCACGTCCGGCTTCATTTATAATTTTCTTAATATGTACTTGCTCTTCCTCCCATTTTATATCCTATGATAACATGTTTTAGAAGTGTTCTCTAGGCCGGGCGTGGTGGCGCACGCCTTTAATCCCAGCACTTGGGAGGCTGAGGTAGGAGGAGCGTTGTGAGTTCAAGGCCCGCTTGGGCTACAACGCGAGCACAAGGCCGGCCTGAGCTACACAGTGTGACCCTGCCTCAAAAAAACCCGGGGGGGGGGGTTGGCCCAGGGCCTTGGGCCCCTGGCTGCCAGGTGTGGGGTTTGGGGTTCAATCCCCAGTGCCAAAAAAAAAAAAAAAAAAAAAAGAAATGTTCTCTCTCTA
>RJWM01021581.1:0-35513 GCA_004363535.1 Dasyprocta punctata
TTTTTTTTTTTTTTTTTTTTTTTTTTTTTTTTTTTTTTTTTTTTTTTTTTTTTTTTTTTTTTTTTTTTTTTTTTTTTTTTTTTTTTTTTTTTTTTTTTTTTTTTTTTTTTTTTTTTTTTTTTTTTCTTTTGTACCAGGAATTGAACTCAGGACCTTGCACTTGCCAGGCGCCTCTGAGCTATATCCCCAGCCCCATAGTCTTCATTTTCACCTGAGGTTCTGCTATTTTATTTTCTGCTAGGCCCTGAATGTGTTCTTGAGAGAGTTTCCTCAGTTGATGTTAGTGATACTTGATGATTTATTTCTTCTTCCAGGACAACATGTATAAGACAATAGGTTAATAAACTAAATACATCTATAGTGTGAGATAATATTCATTATAAATGAAGTTTCGGAAAAATCTTTTATGACAAATATACTACGTGTGCTAATGGAAAAAGTGGGAGTGAAAGTTATTTCAGTTTCTTAACAATAATGAAATTCCTATAAGTAGAACGAGTTTTGAAGCAAATACTTTTTGAGTGTCAGCAGTTTTCACTAAATGGTGAAACTGAGTGGATTCTTCTTGGACTTTTTAAAATTTTTCAAATTTTATATAAGGAGAATATTTTCAATTTATAGTCAATATAAATTAAGAGCAATTTGTCTTTCTCATGAAGTTCATGCCCTTTGAGCCATTCATTTAATTTGTAAAAACTAGTGTTAAGGAGATAATCAGAAATGAAGAGTGATTAACATAGAAAATTATTCACTCAGCCAGTATTTGCAATAACAGAAAGATAAAATTGAATAATTCAGCAATAAACATGGTTAGGAAAATTATGGTAGCCCACCTTTTAATAGAGTATTATGAATTAATTAATGGCACATGAAAGTAACAGCTTGTGTTATAGAAAAAAGTACCATTTTCTGTGTAATAATGTTTCAACTACATAAAGTGTGTACAGGTTGCAGAATGATTAAACGAAAGTATTAGTGGTACCAACTTTTATAAATAACGTGACCTACACCATTTTTTGTAGTTTCCAAATGTTCTAGAAAATAACATTATTTTGTAAGAAAAATAAAACAGTAAGAACTATGTTTAAAACTGTGGGATTAAGGTTTACATTTGTCAGCTTATATCTTTATAGAAATATTTACATATTTATAAATATCAGATTTGTTTTCACTATTAATAGAAAGAATTATATCACTTTTTCTTCTAGGGAACTAATAGAGGAATTACATCCCATAATTAAAGAAGCACTGGAAAGAAGGCCAGAGGTAAGGTGCTTTGTGTAGTTTTCTATTATCAAACATGTATTTGACAAACATTTAACTTTTCTACTATAACCTGTACATTATATCAAAACTTAGAAGTTAAGAAGTCAAAGGTTGTCTAGTACGTTTTCAGCCTTCTTTTTCTGATGTAGATTCTTCCTCCCACAGGAGAACACGCCCAAAAACTCACTATGTAAACAGATGAAAAATTCCTATAGCTTAGGTGGAAATAGACAGCATAATTATATATTAGAGTTGGCAAACTTTTCGTGTAGAAAACCAGACATTAAATGTTTTCGTACTGTCTCTGTTACAGTTATTCAACTGACTTTGTGGTGTGAAAGTATTCGTATACTGCAAAACTGTTGGATGTAACTGTTTTCCAATAAAATTTTATTTATAACAGCAGGCTTCTCTGGGCCTGCTTTGGCCTATGTGTCATAGTTGATAATCCTAGATGTAGAATCTCAAATCAATAAATTTGCACCAGGCTGTACGCAACTTTCAGGAACTACAGGTTTAATGAGGCAGATGACTATTTAAGCCGTATTTACAATACTTTATCATATACACAAATAAAGTCCTTGATAAGGGATTATAACTACTGTAGAGAAGAAAGCCTGAGACTGCTGCAGAGAAGTGCTAATATTGAGGTGAATTTTGAAACATGTTCCCCAATGGACAAGCAAGGGAAAGGAAGTGTAGGCCAATTGGCAAATTTTATGAAAGAATTTGAAAATTACACATTTTTCTGCATGGCTATACTATAAGAGAAAGTAAATGAATATCAAATTACCTAGCAAGATAGAAACTACCTCATGAAAGATTTCTCCTTTTGTTTGGTAAAGTAGCTTAGTGGTAGAGCACTTGTTTAAAATATTTTTGCCTTGAGTTTGATTGTCAATGCCATTTAAAAAGACAGAGAGAGCTCCTATTTTTAGCTTTATTCAATAGACTGGTGGTTCCTAAATGCCAGTGGCATCCAGAAATTATGCTGAGATCTTGCTAAAAATTATAACCTCCTGGACCCATTGAATGAGAATCCCTAGGTGGTTCCCAGAAATTCATTTTTGTAAAGTACCTTAGATCCATCTGATAGACTTTTAGAATCACTTCTGTTAATGTTGAGGGTCCCCTGAGACACTTAAATAGGTGATAACAGCTGCTGTGTTAGAGACTTAGAAACATCATCCATATTTCCTCACTTCCTTCTTTAATTCTACCCTGTTGAGTAGTGAAATCATCCCCATTATTTTGCTGGTTTAATTTTTGTTTTGGAACAATCATTCTAGTTACTGTGTGTGATGACTTATTGGAGGGAGGTGGAATCAAAATGAAGGAGCAGCCTTTATACTTCCTAATTCCAGGGCGAGCTTCATCACACTAAGTCTTTAGATGTGTTCAGTCTTGTGGCTGGAATGCAGGTTACGTTTGAGAGTCTGAGATTCAGTCTTCCTAAGGAGACGAAATGAAAACAGGTCAACTAAAACTTTGCAGAAATCTTCCAGGACTGTCAGGAAGCCATCACATGCAAAATAAATGACTACAAACTTTAGAAAGACTGCAAGGAAATAAATTTAATGAATTGGTCATCAGCAAGTTGATTGTTTATAGAAGGCAGAAAAGTGGACCATGGACATGAAAGTAGAAGATTAGTATGTTTTTAATTGCTCTGAATTATGAAAATTACATCATAAATAATGAGTAGAAAGTGATACAAGAGATTTATACCTTGTTCCTGTATTACTTCTTTTAAAATAAAAAAATAAAGTTGAAATATTATTCTAGCTGTTAGATTCTCCTGACCCTAGTAATATAAACATTTATTCATTCTGTAACAAGCAAAGAAGCTTTTGTTTTGCTTTATTTTATGTTTTACTTGTTTTTGTTTTTTTCAGTACTGGGGATTGAGCCCAGGACCTTTATCCTTAGCTATATCCCTAGATCTTTTTTACTTTCTTTTGTTTTTTATGTTTTTTTTTTTTTTTTTCCCCGGCACCGGGGATTGAACTCACAACCTCGCGCCTGCCAGGGCAGGCGCTTAAGGCACTGAGCCAAACTCCCAGCCCCTTTTTTACTTTCAAAATAGGTTCTCACTCAGTTGCCAAATTGCCAAAGCTTAGCTTAAAATTGTCCTCCTGCCTCTGCCTCACAGGATGTTTTCTTTTATTTATTTTGTGTGTGTGAGAGAGTGCCAAAATTAATGAAATGGAAAGCTTTTTTTTGCATGAGCAAAATCTCTGGAGACTTTTAAATCCGCTTAGGATTGGTTTCTGTGTGCTGTCATATTTGGGGGAGTCTCTTAGGGATTCTATATAACTCAGTAACAGCCGTTTACTAATTGCTTCAATTTCTCTAAAACTGTCAGATTTTCAAATCAGTTCAAAAGAATTGTATTTCCCCCACACATTAGAGGTGTCACATGGAAGATGTGATGTAACTGTTGTTTGGCTGTTAATTTCACCCTGTCCACACACATCTCTCTGAGGTAGTAGCTGGCAGAGTGTTAGCCATCTACACTGCACAAACGAAATAGTTTTGATGAACCCAGATGCTCTCTCTGGCCTTCACATTGTTCTTTCCAAGTTATACCAAGTTTTCTGTGCACTTTCCTAGAGGCTTTTTAATATGTATCTTTGTGTCTTTGGAATAGAATATGAAACGGCGCAGGCGGCGAGACATTTTACGAGTGCAACTGGTACGGATATTTGAACTTCTGGCAGATGCTGGTGTCATCAGTCACAGGTTGGTATTGAATTGTGACTTTTCAAACTTTAGCGTGATTACAGAATATAATCTCTTTACTCTCATGAAATGCATAAAAACAGAAAAGTGTCTATGCAATAAAAAAAAAGAAACCGAATCCCTGTAAACATAACTTGCCAATCAAAGAGACTTCTAGTGTATTAACCAGTGACCAAAAACTACTGAAAAACTTACCACCAGAACTAGTTTGTTTGGGGGGAAAACTGGTTATAATGTTGCTATGAACGCCTCTCCCACCTAGTACAGGGAATCCCCCTCAAAGATAATCTGCCACCGAGCTACATGCCCAGCCATTTTAATTTTGAAATTGGGGCTCTCCAGGTTGATCAAGGTGGCCACCCTCAATTTGCGATCCTCTACCTCAGCCTCCCAAGTAGCTGGGATCACATGCGCTACCGCACTGGCTTTTTCTATGATTTCAATATTGGTTGGAACTTAGTTTTTTAGGCAACGGGATAGCAGTCGTCTTTTCTGGACATGCTTACTTATTTCTTACCTCATTTTGAAGATTCATTTCTTCTGGGCTTGAAAAAGATCATACATTCAAAGGCTAACTATTATAAAATTTGCAAGTTTATTTCAATGAACTGTTGACTATTCTGTTGGCAAAAATTATGAAATCTGCAGACGTAATTCACAACTTCGTTTTCTACCATTCACAAATTAAACCATAAAACCTGGAGTTATTGCTAGAGGAAATTCTTCTTGACCCTAAAACTAGCTCCTTGAGGAAAAGTCAATGAACTGTGTGTTGAAAAATATTTCCTCAGGAAGGAAAAATATTTCCTCAGGAAAGAAAAATAATGGATCTGACCCTATCCCTAAAAAATGTAACTATGAGAAGATCTTGCAAGGAAAAATATGTTGATAATTGAATGAGAATACTACCTGTGCATAGTATTATTACATTAGCATTTATCCTGACTTCTTTATGTTCCTGACTCCTTTCTTACTTGCATTAAAAGCTTTTGGCAACTTTTTTCAAAACAGAACTTTAATCAAAGAGAATTTTAAACCATTGGTTCTTTTTTCTGCCCTCCACAAAAGACAAAACACTAGCATTTAGGAAAAGTGAAATTGAATTTTCTGCGATTGATATAAAAAAACTAACTTTGTACATGTCTAAATCTTTTCTTTTTTGGTTTCTTCTAATGTAAAGTTAGTGAATGAAGAATCTTTGAATGTACTCTTTTGGAGCACTGCGAAGTGTTGATATACTGAAAATTTAATTACAAAAGCTGTACTATCTTATCAAACAATAATAACTTTTTATGTTAAACACAGGTGTATGTTTTGATTTTGGGTTTTTAAAAATAAGATATCGGAGCCGGGCGTGGTGGCGCACGCCTTTAATCCCAGCACTCGGGAGGCTGAGGTAGGCGGAGTATTGTGAGTTCGAGGCCGGCTTGGGCTACAACGCGGTGCAAGGCCGACCTGAGCTACATAGTGCGACCCTGCCTCAAAAAACCAGGGCCAGGAGTTTGGCTCAGTGGCTTAAGCGCCTGTCCTGGCAGGCGCAAGGCTGTGAGTTCAATCCCCGGTGCCGCAAAAAAAAAAAAAAAATAAGGTATCAATAGAAGGCTATCACTGTTAGAGGTCTGCTGCTTTGGTTAAAGAAAAAATTTAATTCTAGATGCCAAGAAGTCAGCTATCTTTGCTCTCCTAGTAGGTCCCATGTGCCTGTTGTGTATAGTAGCTAATCAGTGAATATTTGTTAGAAGAATGAGATGTTTTATACTGGTGCAGGTTGCAGATAGCAAAATTGATTTCCTGTTCACTATTAGATCATGACCCTGAAGTTTTTAAACATTCATTTAAGGAAAATCATGAATTGACTGGACACTTATTTTATTGTTGTAGGTGATATATTTAATGTATGGTGGTACCACTGTGATACCTTCCTCATGTTTTCCTGGGTTGAGGATGTTTGTAAAGAGCTACACACAACCAGTGAACAAAATATGTTTTATTTTTCAAAAATTACTGTATAACAAAGAAAAGCTGATCTTAATACATGTAAACGTAATAGCTTTTAATTTATGTAGTACTTACTGTTTACAAGGGCATTTCATAGGTTACTCCTTTATATGTTTACTAAAACACACCGAAGTAGGTACTAAACATGTGCCTAGTGTTCGCTGGAATAAGACAGGAACCCAAATTGTCTGCTGGCCAATCAGTGGTGCCCAGCACAGTTCTTTTGCCTCAAAGAGACTCTCATTGTGGAAATTAACACACATGTGCAAACTGGCTCTTTAACCCTTGGAGTTGAATCTCTGTGTCCTTGTGTCCTTGATAAGACCTGTCCCAGAATGTTGCTGGCTTTGGTATCTAAAGGATGGCTGGCTGTGCCGAAGGCATGATATGAGGAGGTCTGACCAGCAGGACTAATCTGTCTTCTCCCTGCCCTTCTACACTGGCTCTCCTGCTTCCATAAGCTTCCACATCTCCTTATTTTTAAACTGCATATTTTAACAGAGAGGAAGTAACATTTAGCACTCATAACAGTTGATTAATGTTAGATATGGAATTAAATAATATAAATTGTAATAGCAGTTCCTTGATTAAGAAGCACTTTCTATTTCTGTATTTAAGTGAGGCAAACATACCCCCTTAATTTTCATATATTAAGTTGCGTACTGCTATGACTATGCAAAGCTTAGTATATATTATTCTGATTTTAATTACTAGGGGGCTTTGTTTTGATGTAAGTAATAATTTAAAATTAAATTTTCTTTATCATTTATTTTCTTCAATATTTTCAGTGCAAGTGGTGGCCTTGACAATGAAACACATTTCCTCAATAACACTTTATTGGAGTATGTAGACCTCACCCGACAACTCCTGGAAGCAGAAAATGAAAAAGACTCTGATACACTGAAGGACATACGATGCCATTTTAGTGCCTTAGTGGCGAATATCATCCAGAATGTTCCAGGTATTGCTTCCTTCAGATGTTGTAATCTGTGTCGAAAAGATACTTGTGAACATACTGGAAAAATATGTCAGCATAAAAGATTGTTTTACATTAAAATTAGTGTCAGTGATTAAAAATCAAAAGTCAACCCAGCATATTTTTAGCAGTAGTCAAGATACTGACACAAAAATGTGAAGAAATCAGGTAGAATGAATGGGACAGTTTTGTTCCAGATACCGTGAGCGGAGAACATAATGTTCCAAATGATAATTGAAAATAAAATTAACAAGATGCTTCTGAATGGAGCAGGAGATGAGTGTAGGCCATTGCTATACAGTGTAACAGGGATCCAGAGTCATAAGTGGATTAATTTAACAGATGTGTCCCTATTACTGAGCTGGCATGTGCTACAAAAAGTGATATACACAATTGCATTTCAAAAAGTCAAGTTCTTTGTAAGACATAAAATTGTGACTATGAGCCTGTTGTGTACAGCATAAGAACAAAATTTTTCCTCTGAAAAAATATTCAAGGTTGTTTTGTTACTTTAAATAGTATATGCTTTTTAAAGAGTGTGGGCTGGGCTGTATTTTATAACAGGGTCATTTAAACACATAATTAGGTATGCTAATGTGCAGTGCAAGAGACCTATTTTAATCTTTGGAAGGAAAGTGATGCTATTTAAAAGAGGAAGAGTATTTTTTCCTTTATATTTTTTCTGTTCAGAAGCTCATTAATATAAAGATGTGATTTGTCTTTTTTTCTATGTACTTTTCCACAACTTCTGCTTTGGCTTATTGAGACACTGTTGAATTTCTTCAACATCCCTTGCTGCAGAGAACCTGCAGAATAGGGCTTCAAAGTAGAAGCAATAACCTAAGTGCATAGTTTTCTAAAGCCCTGAGGCTCTCTGGTGCCATTAGCAGTTGACGGAATAGATTTGGACCCCAGGCCTCTACCTTACTTCAGACAGATCCACTCCTCTTTTATCTGTTTCATATGCCAAGATTCCTTTGCTTTTATAAAGCTGGTTTTCCTGCTCAAAAAAAAATACATTTAAAAATAACACTTATTTAATCCAAAGCCCTCACTTGCTAAGGGCCTAGGTTCCTAAGGTGTGCTCACAGAGTTTACCATGCAGCCTGCGGAATCCTGGGGAGAAACCAGGTCCTGACTCAGCCTCTGGTCCACCCCCCTGCACCATCCCCCTCCCTTGACACTGTTTCTGCCCTTTACATACATGTTAATGACCCTCGTTACCATATAGGATTTTTGTGGATTCAAATAAAAACTTTGACTCCCTTTTTTAGAAAATGATTTTATATATTCAGTAACATAAGTTGGTATGCATTTTAAAGTAAAAGGAAATGGAAATAAATTTCCCCATCTATGTTTTTATTTGCAGTACACCAGAGAAGAAGTATTTTCCCGCAACAGAGCCTTCGGCACAGTCTGTTCATGCTCTTCAGTCACTGGGCAGGTCCTTTTAGCATCATGTTTACGCCTTTGGACAGATACAGTGATAGGAATATGCAAATCAATAGACATCAATACTGTGCATTAAAGGTATTTACTTACAATCCTAGTTCCTTTTTAATTAGTATCTGATACTGTAAAAAACCTAAGAATTCCTTCAGAGTACCTGAGAGTATTAAAATGTTTGTCTGCCGTAATCAAACACTTGCACCATAACTTTAAGTACATAAAGTACATTGCAAAAGAGTTCCAGAATCTATCAAAATTCGCTCACCTTTTCCTTAAAAGAACTGAGGATTCACTCCAAGGAATACCTATTCCTTCATAATTCAGTATTTTCTCTTGTGTTTTAATCTTCTTTCCAACTGTTTTGACTCCATGTCTAATTTGGTATGATGGTATTTATTTATAATAAATTTTTCATCTTAAAAGTTACTATTTTCTTTGTAAAGAAAAAAAATAAGAATATTGTGGCTAGGAAAACATGAATAAGAATATCTTGCCTCTTCTCATTAAGCAGCCAGCATTCAAACTCTTAAATGTTTTAAGTGTAATTCTGATATTATTGTTTGAAGGCTATGTCTGCTGTACTGTGTTGTGGCCCTGTTGCAGATAATGTGGGACTGTCATCAGATGGCTATTTGTACAAATGGTTGGATAACATTTTGGATTCTCTGGACAAAAAGGTAATTAGGACAATTCCCTTAAAATTTCATAATAAATTGTCATTGCATTATTCAGAGTTACTGTGTGGCTTATTGAAAATAAGTCCTTTAGCCGGGTGTGGTGGTGCATGCCTTTAATCCCAGCACTCGGGAGGCTGAGGTAGGCGGAGTGTTGTGAGTTCGAGGCCGGCTTGGGCTACAACGCAAGCACAAGGCTGACCTGGGCTAAATAGTGCGACCCTGCCTCAAAAAACTAGGGCCGGGAGTTTGGCTCAATGGCTTAAGTGCCTGTCTGGCAGGCGTGAGGTTGTGACTTCAATCCCTGGTGCCACAAAAAAAAAAAAAAGAAAAGAAAAGAAAAGAAGTCCTTTTTTTTGTAAGATAAGGGAGAGTTACATGAAAAAAGCCAATTACATAAATTTAAATAGGATACTGTAACCTAAGAAAGTTCTAATTCTTATTTATTACTCATTTGAGTAATTTTAATTTTTCTTGTACATTAGCGGGCTTACAAGCTAACATAGTAGGGTTCTGAGTCTGTAAATAAAATATTAATATGGAATTTGAACTCTGTGGAAGAAATATGTTATTTGTTAGTTGATTGCATTTTTTGAACTACTCTGCAGTTAATCCTTTCTTACCCTTCACGCTCCTGTCAGCCTTACTCTCTGCTATATACACACACAGACTTCACAATTTAAATACAACTTACATTTTTTCCTCCACAATAATTTTTTTATTGGGTTATCACAAATAAGAGTAAAACTTGCAAAAAATAATTAGAGAAGTTAACAACTCATTTTCTGAAAGCACCTGCTTCATATTCATCAACCACCTTTGGGGCTCTTGGAAAAGTTGTTACCGAAAAATCTCATATAAAAAGACCAAGGCCATGCATAGTTTATCTACATCATTTTTTCTGCGAGCCAAATAAACTGAGAAGAGGTTGAGGAAAAAGAGACTCCACTGCATTATGTTAATATAATTCTCTGTAGTAAAAATGCGGAGGACTTGACAGTGAAGTAACGTACAGCATTGCCTTCCGGGGCAATGTCGCGGCTTCCCTAGGTTCATCAGCTGGGCTGTGAAGCTGTCACGTTGTTGCTGGAGCTGAACCCGGATCAGAGCAACCTGCTGTACTGGGCTGTGGACCGCTGCTACACGGGCTCCAGGAGGGTGGCCGCTGGCTGCTTTAAGGCCATAGCCAATGTGTTCCAGAACAGGTACTCTAGACAGCCACTTGCATACTTCCCCTCAGTTTCTTTTCTTAAACACATTTCCCATTTGAATTTAGAAATACTGAGAAACCCGTAATTTCTTTCCTTAAGCTCTAGTGGAATTTAGCCAATAAAATTCATGATAAGCATGGATCTGTTGTACCTGTTGCCTTAAAAAAAAAAAAAAATAAAAAGTCACCCTATGCTTAGAAGATGCACACAGCCTTGCTCCATGTATATCGGTTTATTCACTGTTGGGAATGTCTCCAAACATTTTTGTTTACCTAACATATGAAATTTATCCCTAGGGATTATCAGTGTGACACAGTGATGCTCCTAAACCTGATACTGTTTAAAGCAGCTGATTCTTCCAGAAGTATCTATGAAGTTGCTATGCAACTTCTGCAGGTTTGTAAACAGATGTTGATTAAAGTAGTTTTTTACTGAGGATTTACTGAAGGCTAATATTTTCTTCCTACCACTAAGCCACATTAATATTTAGCTTTATTTTTAATAGTGAGGTAATGGTGCCATATTCTGATTATCATTAGAAACAGAAAACAAAAATAGTATGGATATTTAAATCTATAATATGAACTATTCAGAAATATATTGTGGAAAGACTATGTATATTAATATATGTGTATATGAAAGTATTTACAGGTATTCACTGATTAAGACTGATGTGTGCAAGTAACTATTTCTATTTAGCAGATGAGGGAGAATAATGTCAGTTGAATATTTTGAGAGCTGTGTGAAAAGTAATTCACTTATTTATGATACCCTTATGTTAACTAATATTAGATTGAGCGTAAATCATTATTGTAGTATACAGTATTCGAGTAATTCAGAGAAGAGCAAGGTTCTTAATCTTAATTCAGGGCTAAAAGTAAGATTCAAATGGAGCCTGACATTTCTAAAGGCTTTGAACTAGTACAGTAGGGCCATCTTAGGAATGATATCCTAATGCCTTTATTTAGTAAAATAGCTCTCTATTTAGTGTGATGTCAGGAGTTTTAGTTAGTATTCCATATTTAGTCTGTGCTAAGATCCACTTGAGGGTTTTTTTGTTTTGTTTTGCTTTGTTTTTCCCCCACATATTTGTGTAGTCATGTTCTGAGCTGGAAGGTATATCTTCTTCAGGCAGTTATACCTTAGGTTACTGAAGTTATCTTTAGACTATTCTACTAACCCACACCACTGACAAGCTTTTTTTTTTTAACATTAGAAATTAACATATTTTATCATATATATAAACATAAAAATTTTAAACTGGAATATTTCCTGGAGAAAAATGCTTTTTTAAGTTGTAGCTGAACTTTCGGGGAGCCTTAAAATGTTAACATAAGTTGATGGGATTACATTCCTTTAGATTCTGGAGCCGAAGATGTTTCGCTATGCTCACAAATTGGAGGTTCAGAGAACAGATGGAGTGCTCAGCCAGCTGTCTCCTCTGCCGCATCTGTATTCTGCTTCATATTATCAGTTGTCTGAGGAATTAGCAAGGGCATATCCTGAGCTCACTCTTGCCATCTTCTCAGGTATGACCACTAAACTGATTAGTTTGTCTTTTTGAATAATTTCTTTTAAAAAGCCATTTTTAGATTGTGGGGTTTTGTTTGTTTTTAAAAAGGTTTTAGGGTCTTGCTACATAGCCCAAGCTTGCCTTCAGCTGATGATCCTCCTGCCTCAGCCTCCTGAGTGTCAGTGTAAAAGGCATGGGCCGCCACGCCTAGCTTAGAAAAATGTAAGAGATTAAGTTAGAGGTTGAATCAAGGCAAAACATGTCTTCAATTAAGATAATTTTTTCTTTCTTTAATAAGAACTCTTAATGCTGTTCTACCTGATACTCAGGTTTCTTATTGATGGAGTCGTCTAGGGCTTTACAACTGGCCCTCCCTTCTCATCCAACTCTTGGCAAAAAAAAAAAAAGCAAAGAATGACGAACTTCATGTATAATTTAAAATATTTCTCCAGTAGATGTAGAACTTCCTGAGTGTGTTTTATTTTCTACTTTGGGCTGCCATTAACAACAGAAATGGGAAAGGATGAAAAGGTCATTCCGTAAGTGGATCTTAAATCCTCTGATCACAGAGGCAGGCCATGCAGTGTTTTTGAACAAAATTATTTTTAGGATCCTACTTTGCTTTCTGATCCTGTTAACTTCCCTTGAAGCTAACAAATACAGTATTCCCATTAGGGCTTTTTAGATGCCAGAACATCATGACTGTGTGTCAGGAAAGTACTTACATCTCTCTGTCTGGGACTCAGATTTAGGAGAATTTTCAAATCCATCCAGTACAACCTCCTGCCCTGTGAAAGTACTATTGCGAATTTCCCCATGGTTCCTTATCCTTTAACTAAAAAATTGTTCTGATAGCTCAGAAGACACTTGAGTTTTCAGCTCGTCAACTGCAACAGGCCCTTGTTGCCACCTGAGGACCAGACATGCACTGAAACTGTCTCTGGGGGATTACAGAGTTCTGCCTGGGGTGGTTTCCTTTACTTAGGCTCAGAACATAATGGCCTCAGCCACTCCAGTCATCTCTTCATGGATAATTTCTTATTCCCAGTTGACCTAAGTGGGGGGGAAAAAAATGACTGCAGTTCTCCCTGTATTCATTTGTGAACAGTGGTTTTCCTGTTTGATGTGGACTGGTCGGTGGAGCTTCCTTTTTCCCAGCTCTCATATCCTTGACAGCCCTCCAAGATGGGCTGTCACAAAATAGCGACCGCCATAAGTGTCAGCTTTACTACTGCAGAATGCCTCAGTCACTTTCCTGTCACTGGGACAAAATACTCAATACGCATATCTGAAAGGCAAGGTATATTTTAGCTCATGGTTTCGGACTATGGTCACGGGGGCTGGGCAGAGGACAGCTGCTCAGCCCATGACAGCCAGGCAGCAGGAGAGAAGGGAGGAGCTGGGGACAGGAAGACAAGACACCCTTCCGGGTCCTGCCCCTGGTGACCACCTCCAGCCAGCCCTGCCTCCCAACAGCACTTTCAGTTACTGAACTCACCCACTGATGAGTCCAGCGCCCCTCCAAGTCCAGTCACCTTCCACACATGGGAGCCTTGGGGGAGATGTTTTAGATTTAAACCATAACCCAAGGTTTCTCTAAGAGGCTCCTGTGCAGAGAGCAGAGGAGTCTAGCAGGGTCTCCACCGTCCTGGAATTGGGCAGATGTCCACTGGTACAGGTGCAGGCCCCGCCCACAGCTCAGTCTCCTTGTCATGTTTCCTCCAGTTCTGTCTTCAGTTCTGTCTTGTCCTAAGCATCTGCTAATTTTAAATTTTGCTTAAAATTCTTGCTAAACCAAAACACTCTAAATGTGAAAGAATGCTATGGCTCACCTAATCCCACTCAATGTAATTTTCACTTATTCGTAAGGCAAGAGGAGGGCAGTGTTTGTAGGGATTATACTGTGGAAGTACAGACATCAACATAAACCGTGTCCTCTGTAAAATATGTGGGCCCTGCTCCTTCCTTCCTGTGGCTCCAGTGCCATGGTCTTTAAATGTCAGCAGTTCCCAGCTCGTCCCGTCTTTTTGCTCCTCCACGCCACTCCTGCCCCGTCCCCTGCCCTGCCTTGCCTCGAGGGGCAGTGTGCCCCGCTCCGTGTTCTCAGCCCTCGTGCCTGCTGTGGGTGCACCCAGGTGGCCTTCAGGCTGCACTGCTGTCAGTTTCTTCTCCGTTCAGTCTAATCTCTTCTAGCCTTTGATCTCTTTGCTACTTGCCATAGCAATTGATACTGGTTATCTGATGTTTCTTTAAATTCTGGGCTTCCTTGATTTCCAGAAGCTTCCTACTTCCTGAATTTTTCTACTGTGGACTATTTGTTATCTGTCAGTTTGGTGGATTCTTTCCTTCTGTTGACTTTAGTGTTAGTGTTCCCAGTGTTCCAGCCTGGCCTCCTCCTCAAGTGGCTCTGTCACCTTGAAGGAGGTCAAGACTGCCTGGCCCCAGCTCCCACACACACTGCTTCTCGGTCAGCATTTCTTCATTCACTACTTCGAGAGCTCCAGGGCTAATATTTCACATCAGAAGTAATAAACTTACGCTTTCCATAAACGCATTTTGGAATGGAACATAACTGAGATCAAGTGTGCTGCATGTACCTGCGGTCCCAGCACTCAGTGACGGAGGTGAGAGGATTGCTTGAGACCTGGCCGGCAACACAGCAAGACCCTGTCTCGGGGGGTGATGTGGGGGGAGAGACTAAGCACTTCATCAGCAGAATATTAGGTTTGCACAGTAACCCCATGGGGTAACTCCCTTTGTTACCCTCGTTTTATACAGTAAGAAATCGAAGTTCAGAGGCTGAGAGGTTGGCCTCAGGTCAGGTGCTCTGTGTGTGTGTGTGTGTGTGTCTGTCTGTCTGTCTGTCTGTCTGTGTGTCTGTCTACCTAGGAGATTTAAACCTACGGTTGTGCTATGCCAGAGCCAAGTTCAAACTCACTCCGCTTCCGCACGCTGCCTTCTGATGAGTAACTAAGTATGAGGCTAACAAGGGGAAAGAGGGGCAGATGAAAAAGGAGGTTTTTATTTTCAATGATTTGTGGCAGTTAAATGGTGTAGAAAGACTTGGGCGCAGGGATTGTTAACCTCATCATTGCCTTCTCTGACACTGGGTGATAAGCTTTCTCTACTTTCCTTGCTGCTTTGTCATGAGTGTTAAAGGACAAGAGTATAAAAGTAATGCCTCATAGGAGCTTCCCCTAAATGAAATTTTTAAAAAGCGAGATTCTTTATGGAGTCCATTTGAGTTAATCCATATGTAAATCTTGCAATTACTTTGTTTTGTTGACATCTTAATCATTTTCAAGTATACAGAGGAATTAAGAACACACAGTATTGTGAGACAGATCTCTGGAAAGTTTTTTTTCTCGCACAAGTATAATTCTATAGCCTCAAACAATGACCTCCCTTTTCCTTCCCGCAATTCCTTGTAATCAATATTATGCAAAGGTAAAAAAAAAAATAAAAATAAAAATAAAAAAAAAAAATATTATGCAAAGGTATAATACAAAGGTATTGCCGGGCCTGGTGGCGCATGCCTATAATCCCAGCACTCGGGAGGCTGAGGGAGGCGGAGCGTTGTGAGTTCGAGGCCGGCTTGGGCTACAACGCGAGCGTAAGACCGGCCTGAGCTACATAGTGCGACCCTGCCTCGAAAAACCAGGGCCAGGAGTTTGGCTCAGTGCCTTAAGGGCCTGCCTTGGCAGGCGCGAGGTTGTGAGTTCAATCCCCAGTGCCGGAAAAGAAAAAAAAAAAAAAACAAAGGTATTTTTTCTCGATTTCACTAGTTTAGATACTGTCCATCATATAACTGGAATTGCAGTGTTTTCATTTTGTGTCCAGCTTGTTTCTGTTAGCATAATGTCTGCAGGGTTTATGCACATGAGGCATGTGACAGGACTTTCTTTTCTCTGGGCTGCACAGTATTTCCCAGTGTGCATGTCACATTTTGCTTCTCCATTCATTCATCTGTCAGTTGACATCTGCGTTACTTCCACCCTTGTCCCGTGTGAGTAGTGCTTCTGTAGACATGGATGTACAAAGAGCTGTTCGAGTTTCTGCTTTCAGTTCTTTCACATATATGCTCTAAAGTGCAGTTGCTGGGTGGTTTGGGGATCTATTTTAATTTGGGGGGAACTGCCATGTTGCTTTCATATGCACCATTTTACAATCCCACCCAGAGTGTACAAACATTTGACTGCCAAAAGTATTTTAAACAAAAAGTTAGCAATATAATTTATGTTAGCTATTAATTTCTATTGCTGTCATTGAGGTAAAATTTATTAAAAGGAAAAATAGCAATCATAATAGTTAAATAAATCCCAGCTTCCTATTTTTTTTGTCTCCCCACTGCCCGCTTTTCTCAGTACTGGGTTCTAAACCCAGGCCTTCCCACTGAGCCTCATCCCCAGCCCTTTTCTATGCTTTTTTATTTGGAGACAGGGTTTTGCTAAGTTGTCCAGGCTGGGCTCAAACTTGCCCTCACACCTCCCAGAGTGCTGAGATACCAGGCGTGTGCCACTACGCCTGGCCTGGCTGCTGCTGCTGCTTTCAGAAGGTGACGAAATTAATTATAGGTCAGAGGAAACCAAAATTACATCTGTTCTCTTCTTTGGTTTGCTTTTAATTAGAGATAAGCCAGAGAATCCAGACAGCTCACCCGGCGGGGCGGCAGGTCATGTTGCACTATCTGCTGCCCTGGATGAACAACATTGAGCTAGTGGACTTCAAACCTCTGCCCACGGCCAGGCGCCACGAGGAGGACGAAGACGACTCCTTGAAAGATCGTGAACTTATGGTGACCAGCAGGCGCTGGCTGCGGGGAGAAGGCTGGGGGTCCCCGCAAGCCACTGCGATGGTTCTGAACAATCTGATGTACATGACAGCAAAGGTAAAGTGCCAGCATTTTATATTTGTATTGTCACTCCACAGAATTCTAGGGTTAGGGGAAGGAAGCATGGTTCCAAACAGATGCAGAGATGAGAGACTCCTTTAAGAACAAGTAAAAACGATTGATAAATTCTCCTCTCTAACATCACATCAGACACATCTTTTTTCTTAACTAAAACCATACCATATGTGATTAGTGATATTGCTGTTCAGGTTCATTGAATAATCATTTCTCTAAGGTGTGGGAGAGATTACAGGTGTCTGTAAAACTGTGATTTTTCCAGTACTTCGTGGCGTGGCAAGTTAGGTTTCTGCTCTCTGCAGTTGCACTGAAGTCTCTGTCGTGTGTGCTCATGTAGTACGGCGATGAGCTGGCCTGGTCGGAGGTGGAGAACGTGTGGACCACACTTGCAGATGGCTGGCCGAAGAACCTGAAAATTATTTTGCACTTTTTGATCAGCATTTGTGGGGTGAATAGTGAACCAAGCCTCTTGCCTTACGTATGTATTCAAGTTCATTTCACCTTTGAGAAATGTATTTACCAGATGTCTTATTGTGCCAGAGTGTGGGCAGAAATCACACACACAGACACGCGCACACACACACACACCCTGGAGGCAAGCAAAGACCAGATTGAGCACAGTCAAGGAATAGCATCTGCACTGACTCGTTCAACCATTGTGTTATCACAGGGCAGGTACTGGGCTAGGTACTGTCTTGGGCATGCCTATCTGATGGAGGGGATACAGATTTTATTCTTTGAACCTATACCTACTTTATTTAGTGACTAAGTCAGTATGTTAATAAAGTACAGTCGTGATAAGGGCTACAAAGGAAAATTGCTGGGTACTGACAGTGAGTAACCAAGGAACACAGCTGTCTGGAAGGATAAGTGATGACAGTTGAGAGAAAGTGGTATCGACATGGAAACCAGCAAACTGGGGATACCGTATGCGTATATGTTACAGTTTCTGCTAGATGGCAGCCGGCATTGGGGTATTAGAGCAGTCGGAGTGGGCGCTTAGGGAGAAAGCACAGGAAGAGATAGGAAGGAAGACTAGATAAAAGCAAGGGTCTGATATCTTTGCCTTTGGAGGGATGGAGGAGCAACAGGTAAATCTATCCAATTTAAGCAGCCACTATATGCTGGGCATGGTGACACACCTGTAATCCTAACACTCTGGGAGGCTGAGGCAGAGCCTGAGCAACTTAGTGACTTAGCAAGACTCTGCCTCAAAATAAAAAACAATGAAAAGGTCCAGGATGTAGCCCAGGACAAAGGCCTGGGTTCAGTGTCTAGTGTCAGGTGGGGGCATTATACTGTCAAAACATGAGGGTGACATTGAGGGTACGCACGCAGACCTGCCCCCACGTGCGTTTACGTGTAGACGTCACTCGCATGGCTGCATCTCCTGGAAGCGTACTCCACAGACCGGTTCTTCAAAGTGTTGCTCTCAAGGTTCTTACAGACCCTACTTTAAGCAGCCCACAGAAGCATGGCTTCAGCCACCATTCCCTGAGTTTACATGAAAGCTTCATTCTCAAGACATGTCCCAGGATGGGTGTTCATTGAGAGGCACAGAGAGGAGGAGGATTGGGGTACGGCCCCCAACCACATGGCCCTGCAGCCCCCCTGACTATATTGCCTGGTGCTGTCCCTCAGGTCGCCTGCCCTTCAACCTTGCCGACTTTCTTGCGGCCTTCTCTCGTCAGGCATTCCCACTGCAGGGCCTTTGCATTTCCTTTGCTTCTATTTCCCAACAGCCACGCTGCCCATCCTGGCTACAACCGCGCCTGCCTTGTCCCACGGGCACTCTCCTTTCCCTCTCCCCTGCCTCGATGGCCTTCCTGGCACTTGGCACGACACCTGTTATTATTTATCTGTTGGCCTCTTTACATTTACTTCCACCCAGCAGACTGTAAGCTGCTTACAGAGAAGCGCCTTGAGATGGATTATTCCTGTGCCCAGTGCCAAGAGTAGCGCCTGGCACACTGAAGGAGTCCAATAATTAGATGAATGAATGAATGAGTTGGGGCTGGAGCTAGAAAAAAACATCACGAGCAGTCTTTCATTTTCACTGAAGGAAATTTAGAGACTAGCCATTTTTCTATTGAAATTTAGGGAATAGCCATTTGTCAAAGATGTAAGAGTAAAAGCCAGGCGTGGTAGTGCACGCCTTTAATCCCAGCACTCGGGAGGCTGAGGTAGGAGGAGCTTTGTGAGTTTGAGACCGGCTTGGGCTACAACGCCAGTGCAAGGCCAGCCTGAGCTACATAGTGCGACCCTGCCTCAAAAAAAACTAGGGTCGAGAGCTTGGCTCAGCGGCTTAAGCGCCTGCCTGGTAAGCATGAAGTTGTGAGTTCGATCCCCGGTGCTGCAAAAAAAAAAAAAAAAAAAAAAGATGTAAGAGTAACTTTTTAATGTCAGTAGTAATAATTTCTTGTTATTTGTCTAACATTTACTCTAGATCAGACATTTTAAAAGCACATCATCTGCATTATTTCATTAAATTCGCAAAATATATCTATAAGTTTGGTAAAACTACTGCAGTTTTACAAATTAATCAAACAATGCAGAGAAGGGTAATTTCCTGAAAGCCGTGTAGCCCTGTGGCTGTCACCCTGTGTCCTGGGAGGGCTGGAATTCTACCCCGCCCCTATGCCGAAGTTAGGAAAAGCTTCTTGGAGAAGGGCAGGAAGCGGGGGATGTGACAGCTTGCTAGGGACAGGGCTGGTGCCAACTCAGGGACCCTCACTGCGGCAGAGAGGAGATACGAGGTGGCCATGCTCACTGCATGTGCGCGGGAGACTGAGGCCGAGCCCAAGGGGATGGCAGACAGGGCCGGTCAGACAAAGGGCTGCTGTGGCCCGTCCTCAGCTCTGAACAGCCACCGCCTGAAGTGTGGCTTCTCACATGGGGATCTTGATTTGGAGGTGAAGGTGGGGCCCAAGTTTCTTTATTGCTAGCAAGTTCTAGATGATGCGGCCTGTGCTGCTAGGGCAAGATTTTGAGTAGTGAGGATTACGCAGGGATTAAAGAGAGCCCGGTTGATGCTTTGTAAGTTGTCTCAATACTACATGTCACTAAAGCATACTCTCTATACTACAGAAATCGCGGGGTTTCTTCTCCTTACTAAGCGAACTCGTTATCCTAGTTATTTTGAAAGTGCTTGACAAATTTTAACTCATTTAGTCCTCCTACCAGCTGTATGAAGTAGATGCTGTTACTGTCCCCATTTTACAGACAGGAAAACTTAGGAGTGACTTTTCAGGTGACATAGTGCTAGGTAGATCCACACCCCAATCTAGGCAGTGTGGCTTGAGTTCTGGCTGAGTTCTTCACTCTTAATGACGTCTCTCAGCTGGTGGGCTCAATAGAGAGAATGAAACAGAATAAAAAAATCCTGGGTTCTAAGACCAGCTAACTTAAGGTTGGACAAATCTTGTAGAATGTTGTTAACCAGAAGCATTTTCCATTTTACAATAAACTTAGAGACAAGCAAATCTTTTGCACTTTATTTTAAAAAAAAATAAGGAAGTATATAAAGTTGTGAAAATGATCAAACAGTATATTCAGTTCATCCCGAGGAGAGTGAATGTGGCGTGGGAGGGAAGACAGTACTTTACTGTAAAGCTGATCGATGCCTCATGGCTGATCAATGCCTATCCACGTTTAGATTGTGCTGATTTGTCTTCCACTTAAAGTTCAGCTTCCTCTGATCAAACGTGTCTCAAAACAAACTTCCGAGATAAAAATGTTGCTCCTTTTCTGAACGCCTTCTTCTGTGACAGGTGAAGAAAGTCATCGTTTATTTGGGTAGAGACAAAACGATGCAGTTGCTAGAAGAGCTGGTGAGTGAGCTCCAGCTGACAGACCCCGTCTGCTCGGGCGTCACCCACATGGATAATCCCCCCTACTACCGCATCACTTCCAGCTACAAAATCCCCTCCGTCACCTCAGGTGAGACTCACTCCGTGTCAGAAGAGATGCTTGACATAACCGTTCATTTCAGCAAGGATTTGTGGCTTTCAGTAGTGTTACTGAGCCAGGGATTTTGCTTAGTGGCATAAGCACCTGTCTGGCAAGTTCCATCCCCAGTACCAAAAATAAAATAAAATAAAATAAAAATAGTGTTACTGAGAGAACAAATTTGAGTCACATGTGGTAATTTGACTAGCTTTGGAGAAATTATCTTATGAATTAAAAAAACGTGATGTCTAAGGATTCTAAATATTACAGAAAAAACATTTATGTACGTATCCAGAATTAGAATATAAATTGATATATCCTCATTACAGTGAATGCATTTTTAAGTGAATACAATTGGATTTAGATAAATAAATTTTTTAAAAATTGTATTTGGAAAATGATTACTTGCTGAAATTATTTGTGTAATTCCACAGTATAATTATTTGGATATGTAGTATACATTGAGTCCAACAGAGTGTGTATATTGTGCTTTTTGTTATAAATTGACAAACTATATATATTTACAGAGTAGCAGTGGTATGATTTATTAATACAATATGGAATAATTAAATCAAGGTAATTAACATATCCACTACGACAAATACTTACCAAATTATTATATTTTGAGTTGCAGAAATTATGTCCCTCAAGGAAAAATTTCCAGTGAAAATCAATATAATGTTTAGGCTACTGTACTTGATATTTCTATGAAACTGTCACTCTATTTTTGTAAAATGCCTTCAACATGTCAAAAACATTATATAATTATAAATAATTTAAAGTATATCTTTGAAAGTTTTTTTTGTTAACTTTTTACCACTTTTTTGTTCTGCTTTCTAGGTGATTTTTAATACTTCTATATGTTTTTGTATCTGCTACTATATTTTTGTTTTTTGGTTTTTTGTTGGTCTTTTTTTCTTTTTTTTTTTCCCCCTCTGGTACAGTGACTCAAACTCAGGACCTTGCATTTGCCAGGTAGGTGCTGTGCCACTGAGCTATATCCCTGGCTCCTGCTACTGTGTTTTTAATTCTAAAGAATTTTTTAATTAGTTTTTTTGTGTTTCATGGTTGGACCCTCTTTTTCTGTATCTGATAAAGTTACTGTTTTCTTCTCCCAGAAGAAGCTCCTGTTTTCTCTAAATTGCTATTTTTTCAGTCTTTGTAGAAACTTTCCTTGAAAACCTACCAAAAGCTGGCTTTTCATAAGGAAAAAGCATTAAACATGGATAAGTGCTATATGTATATATGGAACTGGGCCCTTCGGTAAAGGATTTTGGTTATACTGCAATCTGTAGGCCTTTTCTCTTGGATTAATCACATTTCCCAGAGAAAACTTGCCTGCCTGCAGCAGAGGGTGTGTCTGTGGATTTTCTATGCACGAACAGCCTTTCAGTCCCTGAAAGATCAATGAATGGAGTAGGAACCTCTCTTGCTAACACCCCATTACTCTTTGCCCGTTTGTTTTCTAGCATCAAACATTGTACTGTCGATCTCCTCTCCCTCCTGGCCATTATGAGTGCATTCCTTTTAACCACTTTGCTTTCCTTTCAGTGAAGTTTTGACTGAAATTTTTTGTCTTCATTGTTCTTTTTTTTTCATGACAGGAACTACTTCCAGTAGCAATACAATGGTAGCTCCCCCAGATGGCAACTCTGATAACAAGCCCTTAAAGGAGAGTCTGGAAGAGAAGTAAGCATTTCTGTTCTTCATTACCCTTTCAGCTTGAACCACAGTGATCATCAGAATACTTGATCATTTCTAGCCAGGCATGGTGGCGCACACCTGTAATCGCAGTACTTGGGAGGCTGAGGCAGGAGGCTTACTATGAATTTGAGGCCAGCCTAGGCTACGTAGTGAGACCCTGTCTCAAAAAATCAAAAAAAAAAAACAAAACAAAACTATTTATTCTGCCTATTTTATATGAAACAAGTTTCACCAGAATATCTGTGTAAGGGGACTCTTTAAGTGCAAATGATTGACAAAAAGTAAGCTTTTGGATTATAAGAAATTAATATATCTCTTAGTACACTTTGGATGATATTTTATGTAAGGTACATTTTTGTAGACATAGACAGCAAAACACAAAGTACAGTTGCCACGTCATTGTGAAGAGTGACTAACCTCCGTGGTCATCCCCACAGCTATGCACACCTGGACATCTACAGTGGACTCAACAGCCATTTAAATCGCCAACATCACAGACTAGAATCCAGATACAGTAGCAGCTCCGGAGGATCTTATGAAGAGGAAAAAAGTAATAAATTCCAAGTGTTCCTAATAGAACTATAATGATGAGGTGCCTTGTTAGTTATACTAAAGTTAATAAGTATATCTTTCCAATAAATTGTTTTAAGAAAAGAATATTTAACTGCCACGAGAGGTGTTCCAATATAATCTGAAATGTCTTGATTTAGGGAGTGATTTTAATTAGCAACATTGAGCAGGAAAAAAATTTTTAAGACACAGTTTCCTGGTAGAGAATTCAAGGGGGACATAGAATTGGTTCTCAAGAAGCACCATAGAACAAACACTGGACATAGGCAATTTTTTTAGCAGGTTTGCTTGCCTGCGTGGATTTGCATTTTGTTAAAAATGTTCTCTCTTGAACTTGCAATGTAAATATCTACCTGACTCTCACTCTTAACATTAAGGTAGGGTAGGACAGAACCCTTCAGACTTGGAAGGGACCCTGGAGACGATCTGGTCCAATTTCCTCAGATTGTGCATGGCGGAACTGAGGTCCAGAGAGGTTAAGTGACTTATCCATGTCACACAGAATTCACATTTCCTGGTATCACTGTTTTAATTATACTCTGTAGCCCCACTGTAGTAGATCGGTTTGTGTTGGCCCAACTCAGGAAATTTAGAATGGAACAACTTACCAGAAGGCCCTCGTTGCAGGGCAGTTTCACTTACAATGTGGTCTCTTGGCTTGGCCATCAAATAGGGAATCATAAAGGAGTACCAGTGTAATTTTGCTTTGATACAAAGGATGGATCACCGTGAGTTCAAGGCCAGCCTGGGCTACATAGGGAGTTCAAGCCCAGCCTGAACTGAATAGTGAGATCCTGCCTCGAAAGGAAAAGCTTTCTTTCTTTGTCCGTATCTGGTTTACTTAATTTGATATTCCTACCAAGGTCTTTGTAGCAACCATACGTTCCAATAGTGGGAAGTTATTTTTGTTATCACTTTCCAATGCTATAAATACTTGGTGTCTTACTAGAGTTTGCTTATATTGGCAGAAATTAGATGGTGTAGAAAATGAGATCATTTTATCTTGATAGGTGATTCAATGCCACTTTATTCTAATTGGCGACTGAAAGTGATGGAGCATAACCAAGGAGAGCCACTGCCCTTCCCACCAGCTGGAGGCTGCTGGTCACCACTGGTGGATTACGTGCCTGAAACATCATCACCTGGATTACCTCTTCACAGGTGGACCAGAGCATCATTCCTACTTCCTATGAGCTGAGCTGCTGCTCAAACACTCAGCTTTCTTGGTGCTATCTGACAACACAGAATAGAAGCAGTCTTCTTTATTGAGATACTTGCAACAAATTAGAGCAACATGTTTGGATTGTAAGAAATCTAAAAAACTCAGTATCCTAACTGTACAAAACTAGTATTGTGAAATTAATTCTGCTGCTGCTTTTCTGGGTGTCTGGCATAGTTACTTGACCTTTCTGGGACCCAGTTACTACATCTGAAAAATGTTACTTTTTTGTAGTCAGCACTGTAAACATTTGCGAAATGAAATATACTGAATTTTACTGAGTAAAATCACAATAGAACAATTACAGGATTCTTTCAAGATGTTTCAATGCATCAAACGTGTATTGAACACCTACTTTGTGGCAGGCAATGTGCTAAGTGTTAAGGTTGGAAAAGAAAATGTGGCCTTTGACTTCAAGGAGCACCAGGCCCTTAGGTTTTGTTCTAAAGCTGTCCCTTTAACGATTTCTTCACTGCATTTGTTTTTCCACTTTTTTCCCTAAGGAGTTGTATTTTTCCATGACAAACAGTATTGAAGTCTTTGAGTATGGTACAGAATTTTCTCTAGTCTTCCTCTGATCTAGTGAAACATTATTAATACTCTTATTTGTCATAGGTGTAACATAGCGGTGATCCTTCTAACAGATCTGATCATTGATCACAGTGTAAAGGTAGAATGGGGAAGCTACCTCCATCTTCTTCTTCATGCAATTTTTATAGGTAACACATTCTAACTTCTAATTCCTTCATTTTTTGTTTTTATGAATTAAAGGCAGTTTGTTTTTAAGAAAATTCTTAGTCTGGGCATAGTGACACAGAACCAGTAATCCCAGCACTCTGGGAGACTGAGGTAGGAGGATGCAAATTCGAGCCCAGCCTGGGCAACCTAGTAACTCAGTGAGCCTGTGTCTTAAAATGAAAAAATAAATACATAAAAAAGGCTTGGGGTATAGCCCAGTGCAGGAGTAAAATTAATTTACCTATGGGATTGGAAAGTTTCAGAATAAATGAGAAATGGAAGTAGGTTCTAAGTGTTTCTTGAAAGAACTGGACTTTGAAACTCCTTGAGCTCTGTGGATCATGCGGGTTCCATCATGGGTTCCATCGTGTCTCCTGTATGTTTGATGCTCTATGATTGGCTTCTGGGAGCAAGTCACAGTAGCCATCTTCTCACATTTTCCGGCTATAAACACTATGTATATTATTTCATTCCTTCGATAATCACATCCACTTCCTGTTATATGCTAGCAAAAACACCTTTTTAAAGAATTTGTTTATTCCTAATATAACAGTGTTAATTTCCAAAAGATCACTAAATATATCTGTGAAACACATTTAAAATTTATCTTGATTCTCCCTAATACAATAGGACAGTAAGCTATTGTGAAAGTGTAGAATAATGCTAGACCTACACCAACTTTTTTTGGTACCAGGGATTGAACTCATGACCTTGCACTTGTCAGGCAGGTGCTTGTGCCACTGAGCTAAATCCTCAGCCCCAGGACCAATTTTTTAAAAACTTATGTTGTCATACTCAAATGAAATATTTTTATATAGTGGGAGTTGGGAGTTTGGTGTTCATAGGTTCCAAATCTGTGAACTCCACCAACCATGACTTGAAAATATTCTGGAAAAATAAACCTTATGTTTGTAGTAAACATGCACAGACTTTTGTTTGGTTCTGTCTTTTTGTTTGGATCATTGTTCCCTAACAATACAGCATAAAACTACTGACATACTATTTTCATTGTATGTTATCTAGTGATGACCTGGAGTATACAGGTGAATGTGGGTGGGTTGTATGTAAATACTTTATTACAACAGTTTAAATAAGAGACTCAAGTGCCGCAGATTTTGGTATGTGCAGTGGGCGATGGGGCCCATCCTCCAGGAATGACTAGAATGTCTTTAATAATGCCTGCTAGCATGCAGTCCTTATTGCTCCTAACTGATGGTGATTTTTCTCCTGTCCTTTTCAGGGTTTGACCACTGCCACCCTGAGGTGTATGAACATTGTAAACGCCTGCTTCTTCACTTACTAATAGTGATGGGACCCAACAGTAACATCCGAACTGTTGCTTCTGTCCTTCTCAGGAACAAGGAGTTTAATGAGCCCAGGGTGCTTACAGTCAAACAAATTGCACACTTAGATTACACTTTCACAGGTATTAAAAGCATAACTGTTCCTCATTAGTTTGGAATCTTGCACCAGGGAAAGTCAACTAAATAAAATTTGAAATACTAGAGTCAACTTGGAAAATGTAGTTGTATTAAGTGCCACTTACATTATTTACCAGTCAGTTAAAGAATGCATTAGACCTAGAATAGATGAATCTATATTGCCCTTAAGAATCTTGACACAAATTTTAAATTTCAAATATGTAAGTTGAACATAGAGTGCTTAATTTATTATGAAAAAGATGATTTTTATTTTTTAATTTTTTATTTTTTGGTACCAGGGATCAAACTCATGCCCTCACGCTTACCAGGCAGGTGCTTGAGCCACTGAGCTAAATCCCTGGCCCAAAAAGATGATTTTACACTTTTTTTTTTTTTTTTTTTTTTTTTGGTACCAGGGCTTGAACTCATGACCTTACACCTGCAAGGCAGGCACTTAGGCCACTGAGCTAAATCGCCAGTCCAAAAAGATGATTTTTAAATTAGATTCTTCTTACAAGATCTGTAAATTGACAAAATTGGATATTTGAAATTTTTTATTCATTTGATTATATTTGCTGCATTTAAAATGTTATGAGCCAGGGCCAGGCATAGTGCTGCACACCTGTAATTCCAGCACTCAGAAGGCTGAGGCAGGAGGATTGCCACAAGTTTGAGGCCAGCCTGGGCTACACAGTGAGTTCAAGGCCAGCCTAAACTAACTAAATAAATAAAATGAGCTTGTTATGGTGGTGCACACCTATAATTCCAACACTCGGGAGGATGAGACAGGAGGATAGCTGTGAGTTCAAGGCCAGCCTGGGCTACAAAATGAGTTCAAAGCCAGCCTGAACTGCAGAGCAAAATCTTGTCTCTAAATAAATAAATAAATTTTAAAAATGAACTGGCCATGGTGGCATACAATTGTAATCCCAGCACTCAGGAGGATGAGGCAGGAGGATCACTGTGAGTTCAAGGCCAGCCTGGACTGCCTAGTGAAACCTGGTCTCAAACAACCAAGAGGAAAACAAAAGGAAAAAATAAAAGAACAGACAGATGTTATGCATTTTAAAGTAGTGAAGTCTAAATTAATGGGAATTTAATATAAAACTTATTCCACTGTCAATGTTTTTTACCTTGAAAATTATATTATCTTCTTAACAGTCCCAACTTATTTATTCCACTCATTAGGACCATCAGGTTAATAACAGATGACCTAGAAAATAATTTGTTTTCAAAATTGAAATAAAGTTACCTTTTTTTCTAATCAAGTGTCAGATATGAAGTTAATAAATTTTTAAAGTTACTTAATTTAAACCCTTTTATTTACTTAAAACCATCTAGCTAGTTAGAAAAAAAAATTATTAGGCAGTTTCTTAGATTTTTTTTTTTTTTTTATTGTTTTTTGCCTTACTGGAGATTGAACCCAGGGCCTCCTGCAACTTACTAGCCTTTTAAAACTATGATTAAAAGAACAATGAGCCTGGCACGGTGGCATTTGCCAGTAATCTCAGCACTCAGGCCGAGGCAAGAGAATCACCCTTTAGAGGCCAGCCTGGGCTACAGGCAAGAATCTATCTCAAAAAACCAAAACAAGCCGGGCGTAGTGGCGCACACCTTTAATCCCAGCACTTGAGAGGCTGAAATAGGAGGAGCTTTGTGAGTTCAAGGCTGGCTTGGGCTACAACGCGAGCGCAAGGCCGGCCTGAACTACACAGTGCGACCCTGTCTCAAAAAACCAGGGCTGGGAGTTTGGCTCAGTGGCTTAAGTGCCAGCCTGGCAGGTGCAAGGTTGTGAGTTTAATCCCCAGTGCTGGAAAAAAAAAAAAAAAAAAAAACAAGAGAAAAGAAGACAGATGGAATGAAATATAGTGCTTTTTTTTTCTTTATGTCAAAGCACCTTTATTCAAAATTCCATAATTTGTTGTTTGTTTTTAAGTCTCCTTTTGCCATTTTGCAAATAGCATTGGTAATAACTTTTAACAGTATTTAATGACTGACTTACTTTAAATATTACAAATAGACGTTAAAATAGTTTTTTGAAGGAAAATGAAGCAGAAATTATAGTGTCCTTTCCACAAGAGACTAAAGCTTAGTTCACATTATGGAAATGTGACTGATTCAATCAGCATTGAGAAACTATGCCAAAATCTCCGGAAATTGTCACTTTCAGTTGTGTTCGGCAGGTGGCAGCAGAGGACCATCATGAGTCCAGAGGGCTGAGTTTGGCAGCGGCCTATGGAGGTGGTGCCTATCTCCAAACGCGCTTACTGCAGCCTGCTGTGTCCTCTCGTCGTGTCTCAGTAGCAACAAATAGTTGGACTCTTGTGTTTTGTAGACTCTTTTCTGAATTCATGATGTGCTTTCTCTTCCTGCAGGCATTAACGATTTTATACCTGATTACCAGCCCTCCCCTATGACTGACTCAGGGCTTAGTTCAAGTTCTACCTCTTCTAGTGTCAGCTTAGGAAACAACAGCACTGCCATCTCGCACCTGCACACCACCCTGCTCGGCGAGGTGGACATCTCAATGGAACAGGACGGAAAGGTCAAAACCCTCATGGAATTCATTACCTCAAGGTACCTGTGCAGCTCGTGGCCTTCCTGCAGGGTTTGTGCTGTGCCATTCTTTGACCCACCAGCTCACCACGCTGGATTTTTGTTTACTGAAATGCCATTGATTTGAAATACATGAGTTTGTAATGTTCAGTATTTTGGAGATTTTGATGCAACCAAAGACTTTCCTCTCTTGCATCTGTGCAGGTATACCTGAGACAACTGAGTCATGCCTGGCTATAAATACCCAGAAAGAATGCAGTGTTATCAGGATATATAGTACTCCACTTTTGTTAGCTATATTACCAGTCAGCTATCAAGTACTTTTTCATGGCTTACTCTCTGTAAGGTGCTCTAGGTAGAAAAGGAAGATGCTGTCGAAAGGGTGTGGTGTCCTACAGTGAGAGCCAAGTTACAGGGCCATGAGAAAGAAAAGCGTGTTTGGAAACAGTGATAATCCCTCCTCCTGACCATCATCCTAAGGAAAGAGAATGTTACTGGGCAATGCAATAAACTTTGGGAGAATGCAAACCAGGGTGCCATGGAACCCAGGCCATGGAGCTGGAGGTGGGGAATAGCTTGGTGGCAGAGCACCCTGCTACCACGCGTGAAGCTCTGGGGTCAGTCAATCCCCAGCACCGCACCCATGCGTGCACAAACCACTGAGTAAAAGAGAAAGGTAGAGGCATAAGTTAATAAATATGTGAATAAAATCGGCCTCAGAGCGGTGATCATGATGAATAGAGATGGAAATGTGCCCAGAAGTTTCCAAGGCACTCTGAACTCATGGAAAGAAGCAGTCTAACTCAGGTGGTGGCCCAGAAAATGTGAAAACATTTTGAGGAATCAGGATGGTACAGTAACTGTACCCTAAGCTTCTCCTATAGTTTGATCTAATAAAATTTTCTTTCATTGCATTCAGCCAGTAAATCACATTGTAACCACTACTCTTTCTCAAAATTTGTCATTTTCTAACTACCTCTGAGAGAATTTGCCTGTAGCAACAACAGACATTGAAATTCAGTCTTCATCTACTCAGTGTAGGCTATTTCACATCCATGCACACAAACAGTCATAAATGGTGACCTGTGATGTGACTTACTCACCTACTCCCCTTTTAATTATAAAGGTGCAGCATGCGCAAGAATGAATAAAATTGTTCATGCAGGTTAGAAACAAGGAATCTCGTGTGCTCTTCATTTGCAGGAAAAGAGGACCCCTTTGGAACCATGAGGATGTTTCTGCCAAGAATCCCAGTATAAAGAGTGCGGAGCAGTTAGCTACATTTTTGAAACATGTGGTTTCTGTTTTTAAACAGTCAAGCCCAGGTATCTTTCGATCAATATTTTAGATCATACTTAGTTTTAATGAGATATTTTTAGTGTGATGTTGAAATTTCAATAATACTTAGCTAAAAGTTGATAGTCAGTGTCTACTATGTTAGAAAGTTTTTGTTCTTTAACTTGTTAATGATAACAGATCTGTTTTGGTTAATGAAAAATTAAGTGGCTAAAAATGAGGGTTCTATCTTTTCAATTTGGGGCTTCTTAGTTTTGTGTATGATAGCAAAATTATGATAGTAGGTTGTGGAAAAACTGCATTAAAGGGAAATACATAGATATGATAAACTTAAAGATTACTTTTTTATTGGTAGGGCCTCTACAATCTAATATTGAACACCTTCTGGCAATCATTGCAAAAATGTGTGTATGGAGCAGTGGTTTTGCTTCTCAGGAAACATTTGACAATGTCTCAAAACATTTCTGTACCAATTTCAGAGTGGGGCCAAGGAGTTGCTACGGGTATCTGGTGGGTAGAGGCCAGGGACAATGCCCTGCACAGCCCTAAGCCAAAGTACCAGTTGTGCCGTGGCTGAGAAACTGTGGTCCTGAGAATGACTTGGAGATCAGAATGAAGAGCTGTCTGACATGTGAATGGAGTTTAGTCGAAGAACACACATTGACTTACACAACTTACACACCTGTCTGGGGGACAGCGTAGTGTGCGGGATACTGCTGTACAGTGGCTAGTTAGGCCTCAATTATAACCTATATTCTGTAAAAACCAGCCTCTTCCTTCTTGTGTCCTTCATCCTCACAGAAGGAATTCATTTGGAACATCATCTTAGTGAAGTTGCTCTGCAGACAGCACTTTCTTGTTCTTCTCGACACTATGCCGGGAGATCCTTTCAGATTTTCAGGGCCCTAAAGCAGCCACTTTCTGCAACTACGCTTTCCGATGTTCTCTCCAGACTCGTGGAAACTGTCGGAGATCCAGGAGAAGATGCACAGGTATCTCATGCCATTGTTTTAGCAGTTACCGAGCAGCAGCAGGCAGTCATAGACTCATTGCTAAATACAGATCACTGCAGCCAGAGCAAGATACTAGTCATATGCAAGTGTTAGTGTCATGTTAATGAGCAGGCAAAGAATTAAGGTGCAAAGTTAAGTTTTGTAATTAGTATTTAATAACCTACTATTTAGATCAAATAGTTTAGTGCTTATCAGAAAAAGCTTCGTACACGCACCTGGATATTATCCCAGGATGACTACAAGATAAAAGGGTGGCAAGTTAAATGTAAAGTGAAACATCAGTTTTCATTTTTAAAGATATAAGAGAACTATTCCACTAAAGAACTTAGGGTTGTACACACTGCTGATTTTATCAGCACTATTCTAGATGCTAGGGATATAGTGGTGAACCAAGTTCCTGGTATTCTGCAGTTGTATTCTACTGGGGCATACAAGGTTCTTTTAAGTCTCCAAATAGCACATAACACAGTTTTACTTAGTGATTAATACTAGGAAATAATAAGGTAGAGTATAAGCATTAAACAGCAGTGGGGGGAGAAGTGGTTGTTTTATGTATAAGCTGAGAAGTGATTTTTGAACGTATACTGAAATGAGCCAGGTCCTGCGATCATCTGGGGGAAAGAACGTTTCAGGCAGAGGAAAACAATAACCAGTGCACAGCCTTGAAGCAGAGACTAGGTTTTTTTTGTTTTGTTTTGTTTTGTTTTTTTGAGGAATATCTTAAAAGTCAAAGAGGTTGGTATATGCTGAGGAGATGGCAGGAGGTTGATGAAATGGACAGATCCAGATCATGTAAGGCTTAGTGGGCCCAAGTGAGAGGTTGGCTTTGCTCTGAATTGATGGGATGTTGCTCAGAGTTTTTGAGAGAAGGAAACTAAATGATCTGCTTTTGCAAAACCTTTGCCAGGCATCTGAGTCTTTGGAGAGGGGGAGAGCAGGAGAAGGAGGGGTTGGTAAGGTTACTGTGAGGGTCCTGCTGAAAGGGTGGTAGGGTGTGGTGGGTTAGATTAAGGAAAAGTTTGGAGAAAGAGAAAAGAAATCAGATGTAGGACCACTTTTAAGGTGGTGTTTTGGATTTCAATTCAGATATGAAAGACACAAAGAAGACTCCTAGACTTCGGACTTGGGCAGTTTTGGGTAAATGTCCGTGCCATTGTAATCAATTTATACCATTAGTTGAATGAATTTTCATCAATCAGTATGATCATGTTGCTGAGGAATGTAATCATTTTGTAATGTTAATGTGTTTGTTTTATTTTTAAATCTCATTGGGAACTCCATTGCAATTTCTTTTCTCCAGAGCATAATTAATTGAAATCTGCCCTTTTCCTGCAGGGATTTGTGATTGAGCTTCTTCTCACCTTGGAATCTGCAATTGATACTTTGGCTGAAACCATGAAGCATTATGATCTCCTTTCTGCCCTTTCTCAGTAAGAGTTGAAACCAGGCAACCTATTGAATACAGAACTCCAGTAGCTAAATGCGTATCACCATAACATTATATTATCCTGGTATTAGCAATGAGAAAGCTATTCCCCCCAATCAGAAGGGTTACCAGTGGGAAAATGGGTATCAGACAGCTAGGACCTCTGGAAAGTTCCGGAGCTGATTTTATCAGTGTTCTTCCAATGTCCTTGTCAGAGGTCTTTCTGCTGAGCCCCATTTCTGCTACACCATGGTCCTGTTGCTACCTGGGTGACCCATCAGGACACTTACCTGTCACATAATGTTTCTTCCCCCTGGAGCACCCGGTTCTGTCACTTCGCTTGCCTTTCAAATTGCAAATTAATCTCTCATCTTCAATGTCACCTCCATCTCAGCACTCGGGAGGCTGAGGTAGGAGGAGCATTGTGAGTTCAAGGCCGGCCTGGGCTACAACGCGAGTGTAAGTCTGGCTTGAGCTACATAGTGTGACCCTGCCTCAAAAAGCTAAGGACAGGAGTTTGGCTCAGTGGCTTAAGTACCTGTCTGGCAGGCATGAGGTTGTGAGTTTGATCCCCGGTGCCACAAAAAAAAAAATGTCGCCTCCAAGTAAGGCATTTCTAACTCCTTCAGGGTACTGCTATTTTATTAATTTGGTTATCACAGATAACATTGGGCTATCACAGTATTTTCTTTGTATTTTAGTAATAGCAGTTAACAATATAAATTTATCCATTTCCATTCATATCTTTTCCCAGTAGACTTTAATATTTTTAGGCTCTTGTGTACTGCTGGCACGATATAGAAGGCATTCAGTAAATATTTTTTAATCAATGATAGTTGGATATAAGGACAAAGGAGAGGTAAAAATAAATTTCTGAGCTTGGTTCTTTTGGAAAGAATGTGCCATTAAAGAAAAGGGACGTCAGGATCATGAAGTCAGAGGATAAGATTAATGAGGTTTGCTTTGGACATAATGTGTTGTCCCAGGCCTGAACGGTCTCAGTGATTACTACAGCAGAATTTCTCACTAAGTCCCTGCTTCTGCTGCCATCTTAAAGCAAACAGCCATAGTAGGAAAGGTACTATTGTATGTTTCCTTTAATATAGAGGCAAAGCTGAAATTTAATCAAAATATCAGATATACTGAAACCTGATTTTTCTGGTAACAGTTTTCCAGTTTTCATAAGTAAAATTAATGTAACAAAAGAAGTGACTGGACAATACATTCATTTTTCTTTTCTTTCTTTTTTTTTAAAGACCCTCATATCATGATCCTATAATGGGAAACAAGTATGCAGCTAACAGGAAAAGCACTGGACAACTCAATCTAAGCACAAGTCCCATTAGTAGTAGCAGTTATTTGGGATATAACAGTAATGCAAGAAGCAACTCTTTGAGATTAAGTTTAATGGGTGACCGCAGAGGTGACCGCCGGCGGAGCAACACACTGGATATAACAGATGGACGAATAAACCACAGCAGTAGCTTAGCAAGGACTAGAAGCCTTTCCTCTCTGCGAGAGAAGGCCATGTACGATGTGCAGTCCACTACTGAGCCCACCAACTTGATGGCCACCATTTTTTGGATAGCAGCGTCTTTATTGGAATCAGATTATGAATATGAATACCTCCTGGCTCTCAGGCTCCTCAACAAACTGCTTATCCATTTGCCATTGGATAAATCAGAGAGTCGAGAGAAGATTGAAAATGTTCAAAGCAAATTGAAGTGGAATAATTTTCCAGGCCTTCAGCAGCTCTTCCTTAAGGGTTTTACCTCAGTATCTACCCAAGAAATGACCATCCACCTTCTCAGTAAACTCATTTCTGTCTCCAAACACACACTGGTGGATCCTTCCCAGTTGTCAGGTGATGTTCATTTAATTGCACTAATACTAATATAATTGCACTTTAATGGAGTTGAAAAGTAAACCAATCATTTATTTTGAAATCTACTAATTTTTGCTTTTCTTCAGTGACAGTTCTTTATACGTTAGATTAAATTATTTGATAAAAGCAGTAACAGGATTTAGAAGATGGAATGCCCCAGGAAATGAAAAGAAGATGTTTTCTGCAAATCATTTTTTAAAATGCCTTTTAAGCCGGGCGTGGTGGCGCAGGCCTTTAATCCCAGCACTTGGGAGACAGAGGTCGGAGGAGCGTTGCGAGTTCGAGGCCAGCTTGGGCTACAACATGAGTTTGAGGCCAGCCTGAACTACATAGTGTGACCCTGTCTCGAAAAAAATAGGGCCAGGAGTTTAGCTCAGAGGCTTAAGTGCCTGCCTGGCAAGCATGAGGTTGTGAGTTCAATCCCTGGTTCCGCAAAAAAAAAATGAAATAAAATAAAATGCCTTTTAACTTTGAAAACAGTGTGCAATTAAAGCGGTTATTGTTTGCTGTTTTTGTTTTGATAGGCTTTCCTCTTAACATCCTTTGCTTATTGCCTCACTTAATCCAACATTTTGACAGCCCAACCCAGTTTTGCAAAGAGACAGCCAGCCGAATAGCAAAGGTAAGCAAATGTTACGCTGCAAGGTTACTGTAGGGGCTTTAGTCTGCAGTTGATCTTACGAGGGAAGTCTCTTTAAAAATCCTCTTCCGTCACTTGCCAATGTGAATTTTGCTTCTGCCCAAATGATAGTGAATAAAATTAAGTAGAGATACACTCCTCTGAGTCTTGAGTCTTTTTCTGCTCTTTTCCTCTGCTTTCTCTTTTATCTGTCAGTTTCTCATCCATTCCTTTATTTGCTACCACTGGGCACACAGCGGTAAGTAAAGTAGGTAGAAGACCAGCCCTTGTGGATCTCTGAGTAGGAAATACAATCTAGAAGGTGGGCAGACACCCTGGAGTCTGGTGAGTAACCCGTCAGTGGGAGGGAGGAATGTTCT
>RJWM01021582.1:0-35074 GCA_004363535.1 Dasyprocta punctata
AATTTTTTTTTTTTTTTTTTTTTTTTTTTTTTTTTTTGCGGCACCGGGGATCGAACTCACAACCTCGCGCCTGTCAGACAGGCACTTAAGTCACTGAGCCAAACCCCCGGTCCTGGTTTTCTGAGGCAGGGTCGCACTATGTAGCTCAGACCAGCCTTGCGCTCGCGTTGTAACCCAAGCTGCCCTCGAACTCACAACGCTCCGCCTACCTCAGCCTCCTGAATGCTGGGATTAAAGGCGTGCGCCACCACGCCCGGCTTGGCCCTAATTTTTGAGACAGGGTCGCACTAGGCAGTTCAGGCCGGACTTGTGCTCACGTTGTAGCCCAAGCCGGCCTCAAACTCCCAACGCTCTGCCTACCACAGCCTCCCGAGTGCTGGGATTTAAGGCATGGGCACCATGCTTGGCTAAATCTCCTATATTATTTGTCTTCTTTCTTCTACTACTTAAAGTGTACAAAACATATTTCAAAATAATTTTCTGACAATTTAGAGTAAAGATGCTTTTTTTTTTTTTTTTTTTTTTGTATCTGGAATTGAACTCACAACCTAGTACCAGACAGGCAGGTGCTTAAGCCATTGAGCTAAATCCCCAGCCTTTTTATTGTTATTATTTTAAACAGGCTTTTAATATGTAGCTGAGCTTGCACTACTGTGTCACTATGTACCCTAGGCAGGTCCCAAAATTGCTATGTCCCTCCATCCTCAGCCTTCCAAGCCTTCCAAACTCAAACCACCAAGAATGAGCAATTCTTAATTGCATAATTGTCTTATTTCCTGAACATTTTTCACATGCTCATCATTTATTTAATGAATTGATAATTTATAAGCATCCATCTATTCCTTACACAGATCATTTTAATAGATTGTTATATTCTTCTCACTTACTAATTTCAACTTCTTTCAATCTATTCTTCAACAAATTATATTCTTGATTTACTTATTTATTTATTGGCAATATAGTTCATATGCATAGAACTACTTGATGTGCTTGTTCCTTTATCATCATCATGAATTGTTTTGTTTCATATACATGCATATATAGAGATAAATTCAAAGATATATTGATGGACAACTAGACATATAGATGATTATGATAGAAATAGATAACATATAGATAGATATGACAAAAATTAAATAGATTAATATACAAATGAATATATAAACACATATGAATTTTCTCATTAACAATTTTTTAAATAAAATTTACCTAAAGCTTTCAGTCTTTTATTGTAGAGTTAAATACTCTTTCCATGACTTATTTCTAATTTACTTTATATTTCTTATTTCTATTTTCTATTCTCCCTCTTATGAACTAGGTTAAAGAAATATTGTCTGAAGCACTAAAAAATCTAACAGACATTTCCCTTTTCATTGATTTTGATGGAATATTGTATATATCGTGATTGTACATGAACAGATTTCAATTTATTTATTAATATGTTTGTGTGTTTGTGAAACACAGTAAATACACTCATTTTTGAGAAATACATAGATATATTTCATACCCAAAAAAAAAAAAAAATATATATATATATATATATTTCAACTTGATTCCACCCTTGCCTTCCCGGCCTCCTATCATACCCCCTCTCCTGATTCCTTTGTCATCTCCAGATGGTAAATTCCAGTTTCCCTTCACACATTCCTCATAACCAACCTTGAATCCCACAAGAAAGAAATTAGGAAAACAATCCAATTCAAAGTAGCTTTAAAAAATTAAATAACTAGGAATTAACCTAATCAAGAAAGTGAAACAATTTTTGAATGAAAACTACAGTACTCTTAAAAAAAAAGAGAGATTAAAGAAGGTATGAGAAAATGAGCATACATTTCTGGAAAGCCAAAACAAAAGTTGTTAAAATGGCCATATTACAAAAAAATGCCACTTAGATTTCATGTAATGCCAAGCAAAATACAAATGGTTTGGACTGGGGACATAGCTCAGCGGCACAGCACATGCCTGGCAAGCAGGAGGTCATGAGTTCAATTCCTGGTACCAATAAATAAATAAATAAATAAATTGAATGACTTTCTTCCCAGAAGTAGAAAGGCAACAATGCTCAAATTTACATAGGTTTAGAAGAACCTCAGAATAACCTCAGAATACAAAAACAGTCCTAGGAAATAAGAGCAAAGCAAGTAGAATCATAATCCTTAAATTCATGTTATATTATAAAGCTACAGTGGTTAAACAAATTATGGCACTGGCATAAAACAGATATGTGGATCAGTGGGACGGCACCAACCTGTAATCTCGGCACTTGGGAAGCTGAAGCGGGAGGATCACTGTGAGTTTGATGCCAGCCCAGAGAAAATTATGAACTCAATGCCACATGATGAGACGCTGTCTCAAAAAAATAAAATAAAATAAAATAAAATAAAAATTAATTAAGAAATGGAGTTGCAGAAACAAAACCAGGCATATCCAGTCATGTTTTCTAGAACAAAAGGGCCCCCATAGCTTCTTCAACAAATGGTGCAGATAAACTGGTTCTCCACATGCCAAAGAATGAATCTAGACCTATATCTCACCCTGTACTTAAATAAAATTTAAATGCATCAAAGACAGATTATAAAATAGAACTATTTAATCTATTGGAAGTTAAAGTGGGTAAAACTCTTGAAGGCACAGTGTAAGACTCTGTAAACAAAACTCCAGTTGCATTAGAAATAATACCAAGAGCCAACAAATCAGATCACAACAAATTAAAAAGCTTCTGCACAAGAATGAAACAAAAACTACAGTGAAGAAACCACCTTCAAAATGGGAAAAAAAATCAGCAGGTACTTTTCAGACAGAAGATTAGTATCTAAAATATGCAAAACAATATAGACCCACCAAAAAAAAAATAACCAAAAATGGGCCATTGAAGTGAATAGATATTTCTTAAAAGAAATGAAAATGGTCCATAAGTACAGGAAAAAATATTCAGCACCTTTCACCATCAGAGAAATGGAAGTCAAAACAATAACTAGAGTACATCTTATTGCAAAAACAATGGCTGTCATCAATTACCAAAATGACAATAAATGCTGCTACTGAGATTCTAGGCTAAAAGGAACGATTCTACGTTTTTGGTATGAATTCAAACTAATACAGCCACTATGGAAATCAGCGTGGAGAGTTTTCAAAAAATTAAAACTAGAAATTCCATTTCATTCACCTATTTTTCTTCTAAGTATTTCTCAAAATCTTTAAGGACATTCTATTGCAATGACACATATATATCCATGCTTTTAGTTAGCATACTTCATAATACCTAAGTTTTAAGAGCTCTGTGTCCATAAACAGATAAACAGATAGTGAAAATGTGTTGCATATCCACTTTGTAGTACTGCTCAATCATAAAGGGAAAAATTTGAGATATTTTAGAAAATTGGATTCACATTGAGAGCATAGTACTCAGTGAAATAAATCAGACATAGAAGATTACATATAACATGATGTCTTAGTTACTTTGCACACTGCAGAGACAAATTCTCCAACAACCACTATTAAAGGAGGAAAGACTTATTTTGGCTCATGGTTTGCAGAGGTTTTGCTCCATGATTCCAAGACAGGATGGCATGGCAGAGGGGCACCTCAGAAAAGAAACGGTTCATGGCAGGGCAGGCAGAAAGCAGCGGAGAAAAAAAAATTTTTCTCTTTTATTCCATCAGGGTTACACACATTTTTGATGGTGCAACCTGCTCCCAGGGTGGGACTTCCCATCATCCATGTCCAGAAATATGACAAACCAATTAGGGAATTAATTCACAATCATACACCCTACATTCACGCAGCTCGGAAATGCTCCACCTGTGAGTGCATGAGGTTTGGGAGAACACGTAAATGCAGGACATGACACATCGCTTTTCTTATAAATTTAATGAGCATTAATGGATTCATAACCAAGGAAATAGTTGTTTTTATTGGAGATATAATATGTATATCTTTAAAATAAAATGTTTCTAGGAAACTTTAGAATAAAAAAGTTCTTATCATCTGAACACTTGTTTGGAAACTGCAGGATGTTTCACACACTTTCTACTTCCCACTTTCTAACAGTACGTTTAGATAGTTATTTCTTGTGTCTTAAAGTCTAGTCATATTTATTTCAATTCACAGTATCTGCCATGAGCCAATTGTGTACTGTTTCTCATACATATACTACATCCCATATATTTAATTAATGTTTTGCTGTATTACTAATTAATTCAAAGCCAAAGCTAGGTGTGGTTCAGAAGGAATTCTATAAACGTAAGTCTCTGGTGTTAAATAAATACATTAAATAAATATAATGTTAAATAAATATGTTCTCTACACATAACTCTGATATTAAAATATATATTCTCTGAAGTCTTAACCTGGTTATGGGAACCTTTGAAATAATCAGGTTCTTCCTAATGAAAAGTGATTCCAGGCCAGAGAGGGAGCCAAAAAAACAAAAGCCAGATCCTCCACTAAAGGACATCAGCACAAGATCATATGACAAATAGTGTCAGTACCCGCTGGGAGTAGAATCAAACCAAGACAATGACTAAGAAAACAGGGACCTCAACTGCTATAAATGAATTTTGACAACTTAAATGAACTTGAAAGCCTTCTTTCCTAGTGCTTTCACACAGTTCTGTCAATACCTGATGTCAGTCTGTGAATCTCTGAACAAAAAATTCAGCTATGTGTGATCAGACCCTGAGCCTCCAGAAACTGTGTCATAAATAGGTGTTGTTGAACCCATAAGTGAATTAACTTGCTGCATAGCATTGAAAGACTAATACACTTGTCCTCATTTTTCTTAATATTTATATGAGGAAGTAAAAATTGTCAGAGCCCTTGAAAATTTAACAACTGATTTCATCCCTTAATATATAAACATCAGTAGTTTTATGGGTAACAATTTCTTAACTAATTTGAAACTATTTTAGTTTATTTTAAGCAGTTCTTAAATGAGAACTTTTAACTGCATGCGCTGGGCTTTTAGTTTTTCCTTGTAATAGAGATCAACATAAAAACCACTTGGGAGCCTTATTACTTAGAATGTGAGTCACTCTCAATGTGTCAAAGCATTATATCAATACCATTAGTTACCAATAGCTGACGAAAGCATTTCCTTGGTAGGCAATTAACTGAAAAATTAAAAATGTTACTACATAATCAATTAGTGATTTCCAGAAATATTAAATATAATTTAATGTAGATAATATAATAAATGAAACTATCACTTCACATCAAATGAGGAATTAAGCTACCATTTTGCAAGAGATAAATTTGATTATAACTCAGGAAAATGATTATATTCCACAGCTACCTCTTCTTGTTATACCTGAATTTGTTCCCTTTCACTTACTACTTCTATGTTAGACTATTTTAATCATCTCTCAAATGAAAGAATTTATTATGTTTGCTATGTACTGAAAAGTATTAGTTATATTTCAAAATTAATAAACTAATTATCTTGTCTGTGGATGAGAATGAGGAAAGAGAAGTGGGTTACAGTAAAGTTTAAAGTCAATAAGTTTTTAGGTCTGCTTGCACAATGTAAATGAAAGATGTCTTTTACTTTGTAAATGCGTTGATCTAGGTCATGTGTTGTAATCTTGTCTCCACGGTTAGAGTACTGTATCTTTTCCATGTAAATTCAAGCTCTGTTTGTATGCCTGTCGCCTGATTCTCTAGAATATGAATTTACTTTTCATCTATGCTTATCTTAATCAGATCATCTCTTGGAACATTGGTGGAGTTTCCAGATATATTTTACTTAGAGATTTAAATATAATTTCATATATTATTTATCTGGTCAAATTCCTTCTAAAGTCCATTTTTGTAAGATTTATTTTCATTGTAAAATAATACCTTTTTGTCTACATATTTGTTCACTGATTTAAAACCTGAGAGAAAAATAAACTATATGCATATCTATTATATTTTCTCTGTTAATTGAATATTTAATTTCACTGTATATGTGTTATTCACTTGTTGATCTCAAATAATAATTAATTTCACCGTATATGTGTTATTCACTGGGGTTTAAATTCTAGAAGGTAGAAATAGCAGGGTTTAGGAAAGGGATAGTTAGGGTACTGAAGTTTTGATTCAAAATGTCCCCTTTTAAATACAGTCATCATGAGGAAGTTGGTATATGTATTGCAATTTGATTCTTACTTGAATATCTAACCTGCTCAATGACTCCTAAATCTTCTTTCAAAGATATAAGGAGGGAAACATTTGCATTTAATAAACTGAATCTAAGATGCAAATGTGAAAAAATGTTAATTTTCACAATTCTAAATCCTATTGGGGGAATTACATTTAAAATGTCAAATTCAATAAAGGAAAATTATATTCATAATGATTATAACTTCAAAATAATTCCGTTGTTTTTTAAATGGCAAATATACTCTCCATAGTCATTTGTAGTTTTGTGCTTTAGTAGTCGGGCAAAAATGGTGTATTGGGTGATATACTATGTACCCCCAAGTCCTCATATATTTTTGATGGGGCTGAGTTATTGGTTTATTATTGGTTTGTTGTCTGGCACAGGGATTGGTAATGCGAGTGTTGCACTCACCCAGGAGTGGAGCTGACATACAGCGTAAGGGAAGGCGGGTCTTCCTCTTGTGCTTCTGTCTTCTATCTGGCCAGCATGTCTTGCCACTTGCAGTCACCATGAACGACTGCCCCGCCATGCCATGGTGACTTGGAGTCAACTAAACATGGACTGAAACTCCTGAGAAACTGTGAGAAATAAACCTTTTCTTCCCTAATTTTGGGTGTCAGGTATTTTGTCTCAGCAATGAGCAAAATGCAACTAAGACAAATGGCTAGAATAAAACTATGACTTAGAGAATTGAACTCAATCTAACAGACAATAATTTTAAATTATTTTCTTTCAATTATTTGAATACAAGCTGATACATCTACACTATATAAAACACATTTAGTACCTTTGATGTATTTAATAATTACATAAAATTTTAGAGTGTTATCCTATACTGATGTCTGTAATTCAGTATGCAATGCATAATACCATGGTGATAATTTCAGAATGCTTAATGAATATATTTGTTCATATAAATACCCATTAATGCATACTTATAACTGTAGTTTCTAACTGTATACCTGCCTACTACATAGTTAACTTTTTGAATTCACAAGTCAAACTGACAATTTAGTTTGATACTAAATACATTAGTAAATGGAAAAAAGTTATTAGTTTTTATTTAATCATATACATGTAATGATTTATCTGTTACATAAAGATTAATGTAAAATAATCTCAGAAGTGCACCTACTGATATAATTTCTATAATTTTAAAAGAGAATAAATTTCCCAAATACACCCAACATAATTCTTATGACAGGTTTACTAAATTGAATGTAGTAAAAATCTATTAAGCACAAGAAGCAGACAGGTATTTTCAAATATGTTTGTAATTACCATGTTAAACACCAGGGAACCCCTTTGTTCATGTCATATTGTTGTCCCCCTATGAAAGAACTAATCATTTCTATTTTCCCTATTTTATAGTTTTTATTTCTAGATGAAAATTCATTATGTTACTATATCCTTATGACTTTCGATTTTCATTAGAGATCATTATACACCTGGGAAATAATCACATTTCAGAGATGATATAAGCGGGGTCTTCCCAGCTGAGATTACATTGCATTGTGTTTTTAATGTCTGTGCACTGAGCTCAATTAACATTTTTAAGAAAACACCTTCTGTACAACAAATTGCATTTAAATTATCTTGTGGGTAGTTTACTCTCATAAAGTATAATTTTAAAAAAGCTTTTATCATTGTTTGGTTATAATGAAATTGAAAGTCTGATAGATATTAATTCCTACAATAGATAAGAAAATAGGAAATGAAAGTTCTCTTTAAGGTGCTGAAATATTTTCAGATCCAATTTCATGTCAGAATATCGATGTAATCACATAAAGTAAGGCAGAATGCTTAAAGAATAATAAAGGGAAATAATGGCATTGGGGGGCACCTTGAGTCTCTGGAATATTTTGCTTCCTGGCTAGCCCAGCTTTCTCTCTAGCAGTAATTCTTCCAACACAAACTCAACACAGGGTATTCTTGAAAAAGTAGATATTAAAAGTAGATAAAAGTGGATAAAGCAGAAACATAAATTTGCATTCATTGGATCAAAGCATCAGAGAATGAAACATTGCTGAATAAAAGAGAAGAAAATGCATTCCTTAACCATGCCTGATTTTAAATTGGAATACAAACCCTGATGCTACACACCGATGATCAAGTTTCAAGCACATTCAGAACCTATAAACAACCACAGGAAAAAGGCATCTTAGTTTTGCATATAATAAAATCATCTTCACCCTTGAGTCCCAAATTATAATTGTAAAAAATGCTTTAACTTCTAACTACAAACAGATATTGGAGCAAACCTGAGAATGTTACTGGATGACTGTCTTAGTAAAATTAACTGAGGCATTAGACCCGCTCATCCTGGGGGTGTTGGATTTCACTTAGAATTTGAATTTAAGGAAAAAATAGAACCTCAAGCTAAGGTGAAAGTACATGAAATGTCAAATAACTAAGAAGCAGAACTAAAAAATCAAATGTGGATAAAATCTAACATAATCTAGTGTATAATTCAAATATAAATAGAAAATATAGACAGAGCATACTATAGCATGATTAAGCTTTGCAAGAAACTAAGTATGTTTTAGATTCGACTAAACAGTATATGGTCACATATCAAAAGTATCACCAAAGAAATACCAATATTATTTTAAATGGAAATATTGAGTGCCTGCAACTCTTAAAATAAGTGTTCATTAAACTCTGAGTGATAAATTTTAATGCTCAAACAAAAAATTGAAATTTCAGAGCAAAGTATATAATTCAGGAGTCACAATAGTATAAAAATGCACGAAAACAATAGTTTTACATATTAATAATGAAAAACAAGTACTTTAAATGCAGAGATATATTTTATCAGATGGATATTAAAATAGAAAATTCAAAATGAGCCTAAAATATCTAATATTGAATCACAACTCTTTCATGAATGTGCTTAGATAAAACTTGACAAGTCCTGAGTTCGATTACTGGTAACTAACTAAATAAATAAATAAATAAAATTGAGAAAATATTTTTTGAAATGAAATGAATTGTAGGTCATATTGACTATCTCAGTATTCCAACTGGACTTTTCCTGGACATTAATAACAGGTTTAGTGATTGTGATGGATGAAGTATTGGTCAACTCTTAACACCCACCTGAACTGAATCAGCGTGGTACTGGTTGTGGAAAGCCCACCTAAGGATTGTTATCAACAGTGTAAAAGGAGAAGTTGAACTGGTGCTATTGATTGTCCTGGAGAAGCTTGTCACACTGGTTTTCCCGATATGAACGCAACTGTTATCATTGGAGGAGCTTGAGACCTTGCTGTCATTGAGGATGGCTTCCATTCTCTTTGGGGGAGCTCTGGTCTTTACTAAGAGTATAGTTTCCTGGCTCTGGTGCAGATCCCTCAACCTGGTGGCACAGATCTTTCATCTCCCTGGTGCAGACTTTCTAGCATCTCCCACTGACGTTCGCACCTTCCCAGCACAGATCCTTGGTAGAGACTTGCATAAGACATTGTTGTGGCCTCAAGGCCTCCAGTTGGAATCATGGAGGACATTGCCATGGGCTCTAGGTCTCCAGATGGACTCATGCAGGGCACCGCAGTGAAATCCAGGCCTTCAGCTGAATTCTTCATGTCTGTACCATGTGGAAGGGTTTTCTGCACTCTTTTGTTTTCGATTCTTTGGATGAATATTATAAAATATTTCTATAAATTAGATGTCCTTTATTAAATCCTTTCCCTTGTAAAGCCTGACTACAACAGTGATGTATATAAACATAAAAAAGAGTTGAAACATCGATGCTTCTTTGAATGAAGCTGACAAAGTGAGAGAACTGTTCTATCAGAAAGCAGCAATTAATATAATATTCTATTTATTGCATGGCAAAAAAACTAACACTAGCATAAACTAATGTGTGAAAATATATTCACACATGTCTGATGCTGTTTCAAATGTTTGTGCACACACCAAAATTTAAGTGTTGAAACTTAACTCCAAGGAGATTGTTTCAAAAGATGAAATCTTTTGGGCCGCTTAGGTAACAGGATTAGTGCACTTATGAAAGAAACTCCAGAGAACTAACTGGTCCCTCCCTACCTATAAGGACATCACTAGAAGATGCTGACTATGAACCTGAAATCCCTCATCAGAAACTAACTGTTCTGACTTCTCAATCTCCTACTTTCCAGCAATTAGATCTGTGTGAAATAGATTTCTGGTGTTTATCAGTCACCCAGTTTATTATATTTTGGTATAGCAGCCCAAAGATACTAAGACCGCTGATTTTCATGGAGAAAGTTTTGAAAAAAAAATCATAAAATAAAGCATATAATGAATAGTCACTGACAGAGTTTATTCACTTGGAAATTCCTATTATATAAACTACATCTTTGCAGTATCAATTCCATTAAGTCTTGTCATGTTAAAAATATTATGATAAATACTATTAAAGACAATGTTCTAGAAAATCAAATTACCATGTTTTCAACATGAACAGAATTCCGTTTTAATTTTTATTTATTTACTTTTTTACATTTCCATCATATTTGTTTTATTTATTTTTAAAATTTTTATTTTAAAGATAATAAAATGAAGCAAAATGAAACAAAATAAAGCCAATCAAAATAAACCACAGGACTTCAAAGCAATACGAAATCAATAATGGCTACCATGATATTTCTTGTTGTAGCTGCAGATACCTCTAGGCATAGTTAAAATCAAACAAAACAGAACAGAATAGAACCAATGAAAACAAAACAATGAATGCAATAAAGGATTTCAAAACAATAATAAATCCAAAAAGGCTACCATAATATATCTTGCTGTCTTTAAAACAACTGCCATGCCACTGAATGTAACAAAATCAAACAAAACAAAACAGAATAAACCCAACCAAACCAAGCAATGAAAATGATACAGGACTTCAAAACAAGATAATAGGGAATTAACAATGGCTATCACCTTCAGAAGGAGATCCCCCATAGATGCCACACTGTGTACCGTTATTGTCTGAATAGATAATCAGACCATTGGTCCTAAACCTGCAAAGTCAGTGAGACACCAAATACCACAACCATCAAATTGCATTTCACCTCAATAGTTATCACAGCTTGTGTTTATCTGGATCAGCAGGTCACTTATGGGGCAGGGGATGGCTCTTCTTGTTTCCCAGTCCATGCAGCAGAAGGAGTTGGTGTCTGGCTCTCCAACCCCAACCCCAGTAGCCTGTGTGTGGCACTGATTTGCAGGGAGGTCTCGCTTCTTGGTGACTTCTTGTTCTCTTCCCTTGCAGCCCTCAAATGGCACTGGCTCATGGGAAAAGACTGGGGTCTGGTTGTCGCCCCAGTGGCCTATACATGGTGTTGATTCGCAGGGAGGGCTTGCTTCTTGGTAACTTCTTTTCTCTTCCCCCACAGTCTGCAAATGGCATTGACTCATGGGCAAAGGCAGGGGTCTGGTTGTCCCCCTGGTGGTCCACATATGGTGTTGATTCACAGGGAGGGTTTGCTTCTTGGTGACTTCTTGTTCTCTTCCCCTGTAGTCTGCGAATGGCCTTGTTTTTATTTTTACAGTTGTAAAAATAATACTGACTAGGAAGACAAAAATTACAAATTTGGCCAAGTAATATCAAAGGTAGAAGAAATTTTAAATGAAAATATCTTAAGTAGAATAGAAATTCTAAGCCACACCTAAGGATGATGCCCAAAAATCCGTTTAAGCCGTTCTAAGTTCATAAATAATACATTAAAAAATTTATGACCAATAAATATAGAAAATAAAAAAACCTATAGAAAAATGGACAAAATACTTAAACAGATGTGTCTCAACTATGCATATTATATAATTAAACATATCAAATAATTTTATATATTTAGCCTCATCATTTATAAGGAAAATAGAGACTAACAATCTTTAACATGCAAAAAAATTCACCGCATTAAATTAAAAAAATTAAAATGACATATTTTGGGGCAGTTAGAAAAATGAGAATTCTGATGCATCATCACTTGAGACGTAAGTTATATTAGCAACCTTGGATTATTGTTTTCACATTTAATGAGGTTATGCATTACCTGGGATGATATTCAGATGTTCCATTTCCAGGTATCATCAGAACGAACAGTGGTTTGCATATACCTGACACATATGCAAACATATTCCTAGTACAGTTTAACTTGATAGCCATAAATATGCATTTTTACATGTGGTAGTTATAACTAATAATTTTATTTTCCTGATTAAGGAAGATGTATTTGGTGACAATACAGTAATTATATTTTAGAGACTATTAAATTGAAATAATACATTATACTGGTTCTGATTTGCTGTTATACCCAAAAATATCTAGATATTTCAAGCCCCACGACTAATAAAGACTCATAAACTTGAAAATATTGCGTAGAATTTTTTTCCTTTTTATAAAAGAAACAGATCAAAAATTATTTTAAAAATTACAGATAAACCATGTCTAATAATTTACTTTGAATGAATTATATTTTTCTAATAAATATTGTGAAAGCAGCAAGAAATACTGTAATGGGCAGATTCTAAAAGTGTTTCAATAATCCTCTGTAATAAATAGGAATAGTAACTTGATTCTAACCATTAAAATACGAAAAAGTGAGGGGAGAGCATTCCTTGATTATGTTTTGTTGTATCGGAAAGATAAAGGGATTTGGTAAATGCAATAAAGGCTCCTAGTGAATTGACTTTAAGCTAATAGAAAGTAAATTATCCTTGTTAGACTTGACATAATCAGGTTAGTGTTTAAAACAGGGTTTGGAAACCAGGGATTCTTTTTTCACTGATCTTGCAGAAGCAACGCCTCCTAAATTTCTGTAGCTTTGAAGCAGTGAATTCTGCAGACAGTCCTGTGTGGATGAAACTTGAAAACTGACTTAGAACCTCAGGTGAGACCTCATGCCTAACTGACACCAGCAAAGAAACCAGACTGTGAACAACTTTGTATTAATGCATGTGCATACTCTGCATCCATTATTTCTGTGGCAATCTGTGGTGTGGGTATGAAAAAACACTATAATCACTGTATCAATTAAAATAATGTTGCTGGACTTTCTAAATAATATTTTTAAAACTATTTCTTATTTTTACCGGAAAGGTAAACATGTATGCCTCTATAGACTTTGAATTTTCCTCTTTTCTTTGTTTTGTCCATCCTTAGGTCCAAGGAATTTTGAATCAATATTAGAAGTAGTTGATAATCATGTTTTTATGTCCACTCTAGATCCATGACTTTCAGAAAGTTCTGTACTTCTGTAGGTATGAGTGAATTTTTTTGTTTTGTTTTTTTGCAACTTGATGTCTCCAAAAGGACTTGCGTGCGTGTTCATTAGGGAGACAGCATGCTTCAGTGTTAGTTGCAAAGATACTGTAACTAAGTTCACCTAATTCACTTGTTTTCTTAACCTATTAAAAGTCTAATTTCATATTTTATTTTTAAAAATAATATATTTCTATGATTATGTGCAAATGTTTTTAATGGTATCGTTTGGAGAGAATATGGTCTATACCTAAGCCAGACTTCTGCTTGACAGATATAATTTTAATGAAATTTCAAGTCTCAGTACAGTGAAACCTAAGTTTATCTTCTCTGTGAGAAGTGGATTATTTCTCTAAAAATATTATTAATTAACTCAATAATTTTATCTTATGAACAAGTTTGATGAAATAAAGAGAGCAATGTCTATGGACAGTATAATATGTAATGAACATTTTATGGAAAAAAGTTTCATTGGTTTAAACCATTAGATTAAATACTACCCTTTTATATCATTAAAATGATGCTTTCTTTGATCTCATGAAACATCACTCTTTCTCTAACCTGTCCCCACTGAATGAACTATGAAGCAGCATGTTAGGGGTAGATTTTGAAATATTTATAAGATCTCTTAAAAATCTGTTTTAACATTAAAAACAATGCTAGCAAAAACATTGAGTAGCAATTGGAAAGCTATAATAACTATAATTTTACATAACAAAATTTACATTCTTAACTCAAATTTACATCTTAGGGATATATACAGTAGACACTTGAGCTCTAATAAATTTTGAGTTTGTCTTTCCTCAGTTTCATATTTAAGTCATGATAAGTAGAGACTGACACATGACTTTGTTTTGGACTTTCTTAATTTAATAAAACCATTTTGTGTTTTACTTCTGAAATACGATGTATAAAATTAACACTGTGTATCTTTTCATAGTGGGATATTGGTTTTTCATATTGCTTGTAGTGAAATATGACATGTAAAGACAAAAAAACCACAAGCTAATTTCTAAATTTTTTGTCCTTGTTCATAAAATGTGCAAGAAATAATTGAACCCTTTAGTAGTATTTGTGGGCACTTGTTTTGAGCCGAAGGTCTACTGTTTCTATGTAAGTTTTATAGTGAGCCATATTTCATGTTCATAGTTGTGCTATTTATAAATTTAAAATAGCATAGTAGTATCTCCCAAAGTTATCTCTGCTTGATAAACTAATACTTCCTGTTGGATTATAGGAAACGTGTATTACATAAATAAATTGCAAGCTTGTTAAGATAATTTTGATATGTGACTTCAAATTATTGAGTCATGTTAAGTAGATAATATGAAATTATTAAAGACTAATGAAGATACATATATTATTACATATACTATCAGAATATCACAACACTATTCCAAAACTAAATGCCACATGCAATAAGAATTCAGTTAAATTAGATTGTTCAATATTTTATTTAACTGCTCATGGAGAAAAGTAACTAAGAATTGAAAGGAATGATTTTCAGACTAACATATTTTGACTGCTGTGAATCCTCACATTAACTGAAACTCATTCCTCTGCTGGCCACAGCTGGAGCAAGAAAATGACTCCTTATTTCTTCCAAATCTCAAGCACATGTTTCTCTTTGGCAGCTTGTAAACTCTAGTACTGCTTTCAAAGCTTCTGGAAAATGCAATACCAAGACATACATTCTCTGTGTATCTGGGGAGATTATAGGAAGGAGGAACAGTGTTGTTTTCCAGGGAACATACTAGAAGTGTCCATTCCTTCTCTTCATCATTTTTCTTGAATTACTCAGTGTATGAGTTCTTTATGTGATATAAATGTTGAGGATTAAAATTAATTTCTGGAACTGTAGCTAAGTGGTAGGTTGCTTACCAACCATTAATGAAGCTCTGTGTTCACTGCCCACAATTTCACACGTGCAAAAATAATTTTACCATTTGAATTAATCTTATATTGATATCATCTTTACTGGTAATTATTTCAATGATTCATTATTCAAGTTTAATATTTTTGTTTCTATTTTCTATATCATTGTCTGTTCATAAAACACAATTTTGTAAAGTACCCAGAATCCAACCTGGGCCTGCAAGATTATCAAATATGTTTAAATGATATGATGACATCTCACAAAAATTGTCTAAAAGGCAGTTTAAACTTAACAGATGAAAGAATCTCTTGATCATTACCTTCAGCCTCTTTTCTGCACATATCTTCTTGAGTCAAAACGGTATAGAATTTATTCAGTGCATAGTCGTATCATATGTGCCTGTGTCCCTGTGGCACTTTCGGTGTTTGTAGCTCCCATGGCTCTCTCTGAGGCCTGCTTTGCTTCCTCTGCAGAACTTTCCTTAGATGATTCATGTTTCTGGCTTTTCCAACTTTCTGGAGTCTCCACTGCACCTTCGTTTGACTTTTCACTCACAACTTCACATACTACCCTCTTAGGGTTACACTGCCTGGCCTCCCAAGTCTTCTGAAATCAGGCTGAAAGCTGCCTTAACTCTACAATTCCTACATTCTCCATGTACTTAAAAGGCTGGACTTAAATTTACGATCTATATTCTTCAGCTTCCCAGGTAGCTGAGATAATAGATGTTTAACCGCTATCCCCTCTGTTCTTCTAATTATGGTGCTGTTTCTATTCTGTGTATATTCTCATTGCTAGACTTTGTGATGTATGTGATTTACAAATACTTTACCTGTTTTCATAGGTGTCTTTCAACTTTTTGAATCGTATACTGCAAAGCATTTTAAGCATTAAATTTTTGTGTAATTATAAGTGTATACTCCTAAGTACAAACACAGTTATGCTTTTGATGTCCTACTTCAGACATTATTCCATAAGTCAAAATCACAGTTGTATTCTTACATGGTTTCCTAAGAGTTTTACAGATTTACTTTCTATATATATGCATATGATAAATATTGAGATAATTTTTATATTTAGTAAAAGATAGAACTCCGCATCATTAGGTTGGCCCAGACATCCAGCTGGAGCAGCACTATTTGTTGAAAATAATTCTTTCCCCACTCAATTTTTTTGATATTTCTTCAAAAATGACAGCATTTTTGTGACTTCTATTACTATTATTATTGAATTCTACAATTCATAATATATTTTTTGGAAAAGGGACTCTGTTTTTAGCATTACTAAACTATCATGATTACTATGGATTTATAATGTATTTTAATCTCAGAAGTATGAGTCTTCTGAATTTGTTCATAAATGCAGGATTGTACTGGATGTTTCTGTGACTCCAGATTTTCTTATGATTTTAGATTTGTTAATTTCTGTAAAGAAGTTAGGTGATATCTGAGTAGTTTATTGCACTGAACTTGTAGAAGAAATTTATGAATATCAGTGTCTTAACAATATGAAATCCTTCCACATATAGCCATACAGTGTCTCTCAATTTATTTTGGTTTTATTTAGTTTTTAAATGGAATTTGATAATTTCAATTTAAAAACATCTGTAGCTGAGTATAGTCATAATATTTTTTGTGTTGAAATTTTTTTACTTATTTTTGAAATTATTTCTCAGCTTTATGAATATTTGAAAGAAAAATTCTCATTTTGACAGTGTTGATTATATTTTAATAAGTATCTGCAATTTATTTTTTACCAACTACAATTTCCAAATTTTTAGTATTTATTTTCAAGTTTTGTAACTTTGCCTGTATTGTGTTGAACTCTGATTCAGAAAATTTTGACTGATTTAGAAGGAGTTTTAATAGAAATGGAAAAGGTATTGTACATTTTAAGCTTTAGTAAGGGTTTTTCTGAGAAATATATGAAATTGAAGGTTTTTAAAATGAGAAGGGACGAAGAAGATTTTGTGGCAAGGAAACAGTTTAAGAATGCTAAGAGCTAAATGGGGAAATTAAACTACTAAATGAAAATACCACAGAAGATAGAATACTACAAAGAGTTTTTCCTGAATTTTGATTGAAAAACTGGATAATAAACATGCACAGTACTAAAATGAAATTAATGAATTTCAAACATCAATATGACTATGGATTGTTTGAGTAAATTATATTTTATAGACCTAAAGGAGTTTACATTCTGGAGAAATGAATAAACAGTGAAAAATACAGGAAAAGCCAGGTGGTGCATGCCTGTAATTCCAGCACTCCAGAGACTGAGGCAGAAGAAACTGAGTTTGAGACCAGCTTGAAATACATGGTGAGTTCAAAACCAACCTGCACCACATGGAGAGATCCTGACTGAAGGAGGAGATGGAGAAGGACAAAGAGGAGGAGGAGGAGGAGGAGGAGGAGGAGGAGCAGGAGAAGGAGAAGGAGAAGGAGAAGGAGAAGGAGAAGGAGAAGGAGAAGGAGAAGGAGAAGGAGGAGAAGGAGAAGGAGGAGTTGTTCGAGATCATGTGTAAAACTACTGATGGAAGTAAAATTTTGTTCAAATACAGTGAAAAAGCAAGACATATATTTCACATGCTGCAATATTTGGCGACTTTCAAAACTGAGAAGAAGTTGTCAAAGATATAAATTCGGAAGATTTTGGCAGTATTGCTGAAATGAACTAATTCCAGTATCTTCTGTTGGCTTCTAGTTTTTGCAGAGATGTGGTGCAAATGTTAATTGCATTTAATGTACTGAAAGACAAATGAACAGGGTTTACAATTGAAAAATGAAATAAAGATTCAATGAAAACTTTGCATATTCTTTCTTTCCAGCTGGAGTACCCTTTGTTTCCGGGTTCATGATAGGGCCTGAGCTGGCAAGTAGAGGGGAGCTGGTTATCTCATTCGTAAGTGGAAATGTCTTACAGTGCATTATTTTTTGCAACACATATAATTCACATGAAAAAGTGTGAACTGTCGTACAATATTAATAACCCATGATGGTGCTATACATATTAACTGACTTATAGTACTTATTCAGTAAATAATTTATAAATTGTAACTTTCAGTAGTTGAAAGAAATATATTCACTAATATATAAATAGTAAATATCAATGAGATTTAAATTCAGTTGTGCAGACAACAAAGGCATAATCTTAATATTATCAGTTAAGTAAAAACTTCCAAAAATAATGATATTTTCATTGCATGGAGCAGGGTTCATATTGATATGAATACAAATATTTCCAAATGACTTATTATTATTTTGAATTTCACTACATGTCCCTGCATAAGAAGAGAGGAGGTGGCATTTTGGACCTTGTTTTAAGATATTCACTGTAACAAACCAACAGCAAGTTGAAAGTAAACTATGCTGTCCATTTTCTTAGATATTTATGGTGTCAGCATACATAGAACATTAGGATATACCTGTCTGTCATACAAAATAGGAAAATATATCACAGTTGCTTATAAAATAGCTTTCTTTTAATAAAATAAGTTCTTAACATCCCTCTTTCCTAAGTGTTACTTATGCAACAATTTTAATTTAGTGCAAAATCAAGCCTTGATAAAACTAAGTAATAGCAATGTTTTCTTTGGTTAGAAATGTTAAGTACAATTAATATTCTTTATGGGAGAGATCTGAGCTGATAAAAATTGTGCCTACTTGTTATTAATTTTGGAGAAAGCAGAAAAGTTTTTGTTTGTCATATACTTGCTCATTTACATTTTTCTTCATAACATATAATGTGGCTTTATTTTACTAAGCAGTACCCTTAGGCTGTGGAATTTTTTCAGTAGTCTACAGAAAATTTTAATAAAATAACATGAGACTTTAAATTATGATATTAAACTGTTAAATATCCATGATGAGATGTTACTTACTTTTCCTGTTTACATTTTATTAATTATATTTTGCTTATAAATCAGAATAGGTAGATAGACAGATAGATACAAGGGTATATATATATATATATATATATATATATATATATGTCACTAGACTTCTAAGGACCTGCTTTAATGAGTGATCAGAGTTGACCTCAGAATAATTTAAGGGACAGAAAAACCAAAGACTCATGAAGTATCTACTAAGGACAAAAGGTGAGAAATGAAATTGTGGATAGGAATGAAGCTTACTCGTAAAAGATTGCAACTTTAATTTTCATAGAAAATGAAAGAAAAGCATAATAGTTTCCATATTCTATGTATCCAGCTTCAAAATTATTAATGTTGTGTTTAATTCTGCCTATAAACGTGACAAGTATGCACACATTCCTTTTCAGAACCACTCAAGAGCAACTTGAATGCATATTACTCATCTTTGTTAAATATTTCAGTTCGCATTTTCAAGGGCAAAGGAAATTTTCTTACATAACTCAAAGTTAGAAAGTATAACATTAAAATAATACACTTCTTTTCAAAGTAAGTCAGCATATTTACATTTCAGTTGTCCGACTAATGACCTTTATAATTTGTTCCACTAGTTTCCCTTATATAGTATCTCTTTAGCCTTGATTAATCTTGAGCACTTGGACAATCTTTACTTATACTTCCTAACTTTGTCAATATTGAAAAGCTTAAGACAGAGCTGTTTTTACACTTATCTAAGGAGACCTCCTCTATTCCCTGCCAGGTACAAATCATCACCATTTTAACATTTGCCAAACAGCATATCTGAAACAATTTCCTTTCCCCCTAGTAGCGGTGGTAACATTAAATTTGGTCAGTTTGTTACATTGTTGCCTATGTTCCATTAATTAATTCATACAATTAATAAGCATTGCACTAAAGCACTAGATACTTCAGGTATCTTATCTGAGACTGTAAAAATGTCTTGTTTTTCGTCAAAGTTGGACCCACTAGTTTTAGTCTCCATTTTAGTATTTTCCCATAGAAAGTACACACATTTATATAAAGTTTGGAATTTAATTATAAGACAGATCTTCCCTCCTTCTCTTCTCCCTCTTTTCTTCTTTCTTGCTCCATCCCTTTCTTCTGTCATCCCTTCTTCCTATGTAATTGGCTGTTTTTTTTCGTTCGATGAGTTATAAAATACAATGACTTACTTTGGTGCTGAAGTTATGAGCAAAATTATTATACAAAATTTAGACAATCTCGCTGAGATTTTCTTGCCTAACTTACAGAATTCTCTTGCCTCTCTTTCATGTAGTGTATGTAGGTACAAGGTTTTGCTAATGAATGCTGAAAGAATTCAATAAAGTTGAAATGAAATGGCAACATGTCTTTAAAATTCATGTAACAAATTATTTCCAAAAATTGAATAAATTAACTCTATGACTACTAATGAGAAATAAATGAGTTTATTATGGCACATTATTGATCCATTATTTTATGCACCAAATAAGAACAGGGTGACATTAGAATGGCAATAAAAGAGAACATCATTATGTGAAGACACCGGTTGTTTTGACACTAAGTTTGATTGCATTGGTACCAGCAGGGACAGATATTTACCACATGATTCTTTTGAAATCACCTAAACTCAATTTATAGTGACACTTCTAACCATCATTGTCAATATTAGTCATTTGAGAACATTCAGAGTCATTATCCTTAGACTGTGAACACAACAAACTGAATAAGAGAAAATAAGGTTGGTGTCATTCATATAGCAGTAATATGAGCAGTACTGTCAAGCTCTAAAATTCTATGTTTATGACAATATGATGCAAAGAAAAAATGGGACATATTAATAAAATACAACAGCATAATAATTTGATAAAACACATCTATTTAAAAATACGTATTTTGCATACGTATATGTTTATGTGACTGTATGCATATATGATTTTACAACACTATTTTAAAATATTTGTCTGAAGAAGACTGAGTTGCTTATTTTCATTAGCAATTTAAATGTTCATTTTTTACTTGAAACAGATGGAAAACAAACTGACAAAGAATTAGAGAAAAATATTTGGCCCTCATTTTAATTTGTCCAGTAACAAGCTAGTTTGCTTTCAAATTGTGCTCATATGCTCATCATTACACCTGGGTGAGTACATGAGCTGTGAACTTTCTTTTGACACTTTTATGACTCATGGGCACAGTTTAAATTGTCCAATGAATACCGAATATTGAGGGTTTATCTGGCATTTCTTAGAGGTCTTTTAGGGAGCTCTTGGGCTCACCATTGCCTTGTTTCAGCCGCTGGTAAAATTAACTGTTTTATGTGTCCCATGCGTTTCATGGACCCTCCCCTCAAACTCATGCCATTGGCATCTTACTTAAGACCTTGAGGTATCTGTGCCTGAGATGCAGCAACTCTGGGAGACATTTAGAATTTCTTCACTGAAACTAAAGAACTACGGTTTCCCCACCAGAAGATCCTGAGCATTTCATAGATTCTTAGAGAATATTTTTATCAGTCTTTCCTAAAAGCAGTCATGTCAGCTCCATAGTCCACTCGTATCTGACGCCATTGCTTGTCTTACTCCTCATATACTTTCCTATTCCCTGGGATTTCACGGCTTGACAAACCACTGATAGGGAATTCATGGTTTATACCAACTCCACTTTCTGCAAAACTAAATAAAACACAGTAAGATTTGTGTGTTGTATTTTTATAAACAGTACAAACTATTTTAATTGGGGTAAAAGCCTGGAAAAGAGGGCATAATCCATCTTGAATTTTTTATTCTCTAGTTTATTTTTATTATTTTTTGCTTTATTCTAAGACATTCTTTTGGTATAATGAAAAAAATGCATGACTAGTAAGTGGCCTTTTATAAGTGTCTTTTGCCTTTAATCAGTATTGCACCAATTATGTTTTTGACTATATAATTGTTTTGCTCTCGTGAAAAGGAAAAATAATCAGTTTTCATGAGACAAATACTTTTGTCCCTTAATGTGAGAAAAGCCTTTCTTTAAATTTTCCAAATGATAATCATACAACTTTTCTAGCAAACCATAATTAAAATCTCCCTATAATTTCTCTCAGCACAATTTTAGCTCAAGTCTTCTGTATGATAATTGTATAGCAATGATACAATAGCATCTCCTCATGTGATCCATTGGTGGCTAAGATTTCTTGGCTTACATTTGCATAGAAGGCACAGAAAGCCAAGAAGCTGGAAAAGCCAAGAATTTAGGTCTATTTTTAGAAAATTTGTAATCCTCACTTGTATTCATTACTTAAAGTTTTTATACAAATGTGTTGATACTGTGCATGATTTTATAAATGTATAATTAGAAAATCTTTTATAAAAACATAAAGTCTTTAAATTATAACCAAGGATAGGACTTAAGACATTTGCTGGCACTCCTTATGTTGCTTTACCTAGTGTATTTATATAATTTTAAGACAAACAGAAATTCTAAGGAAAACACTAATTTGACAAAATGTGAGCTACTTTATTCAAGTATTTTGAGTCTTAATCATATGAGTTTCCTATGAAATTCACATTAAAATCTATTTTGTCATGTTTTCTCAGTTCTATGTAATGCCAGTAGATGGCAGGATTAAGGCACAAAACTGCCAGAATTTTGAAAAAGGTAAAAGAAATACATTATTCTTTTTCGGTGTCTTGGGATGGGAGTAATTTTTCTTCCTGAGTTTGCAGGTGACTGAAGTCATTCCTGGCTAGCCCTGAGCAGATTCATCCTTTTTCTTAAACTAGCTGAAGCTGTGCCCTTTTAGGACTCTTCTGATCACAAATCACCATCGGTTGCAATAATTTTCAGCTTTTCCGCAAAAAGCAGGTCTGAAGCATATGGTGTACATAAATTTGGATCGTCTTTAAACTGACAAATGTTCTTTGGTTCATCAAACTTTAAGCAGGCTCCTGAAACTTCTCCCAAGCCTGTCTGTCCATTTTTTGTGCAATCCACTTTTAGCACAGAACACTGCTACGTCAGTTTAGGAAGATCCTCCAGCCCACCACCTTCCATGTCTGACTCCCCTTGATATTCTTCAGGTTCTCCATCTTCCCCCAGTGGATGTCATCACCACGCATTCTCCAGCACAATCTCGTTAGGTCACTTAATGCTAATATTTCATTTTTGTAACTTAGCAGTAATTTTCCAACCTCTAACCTCCATACAGTTCTTTGGATATCAATTCTCACTTGTTAGTTTTGTATTTGGAGTTGAGCACAATCTCTGGCCCCCAGTACAAAATCCCATTACTGTGCTGTATCTGTTAGGAGAGTTCTGAATAAAGTGTGAATTATTACGCATTAACAAATACCACTGAATTATTTTTTCTTTAAAAATACTACTTTAGGGCTGGGGATATAGCTTAGTGGCACAAGCACTTGCCAGGCAAGGTCCTGAAGGTTCTGACTTTGATTCCTGGTACAAAAATATTGAAATATATATATACATATATATATATATATATATAATTAGGTATATATAATGTATATTATACATTCCATATGTTATATTTATATGATGTAATAATATTCATATCTTATATAATATATAGTATATTTATGCTATATATTACATATTATATTTTAATATATTATTATGTTATATATTATATATAGTTATACATATATTCATTCATACCAAGTTCTCTATTGAAGAATGATTTTATTCATATAATGAGGAAAAGAATAAAATTGAAATAACTTTAATATTCCAAAATTTTACAGTGAATGGAAAAAATAATAAAGAATCCAGGGTCTTTAAAAAATGACATCCTTTTTCCCTGAGGTTCTTTCATATATTCTTGCTTCTGTATCCTCTTTCAACACATACTCACATGCAATGGGTTGGTGATGCAAAGGTTTATTCACCAGTTTGTTCATCTTGAGTCTGCTGAGTATTATCTACATTTCTTTCATATTTATTTCCCTTGAGTTGTCTAATCTGGTCACTTTTCCCAGAGGAGTGATTGTCTTTCTTCATAATCCTTTTAGTGTATAATCTAATTAGGTTACATTATATACTGAACCAGTAAAAAACACTTCTAAGGAGCATTACTACTTGTCAATCAATGGAATTGGAAAAAACGTACATCTTAGTATTTCTGAGTTTCTAAAAATGCTGTATTTGCTAAGAATTAAATTTATCTGCTTAAAAGGCCTCACAGATGATATGTATGCATCTTTTAATGCACTTTTCTTATATGAAATATATACATGCTAATTCTGGTTTTACTGTAGGAAAAATGAGTTCTTAAAATATGATAGGAAGAATTTAGCTGTATAGTTTCCAAGCTATAAAATAAGAAAAAGGAACATTTTCTTTTTTTAATTTTTGGTACCGGGGATTGAACTGACAGCCTGATGCCTGCCAGGCAGGCGCTTATGCCACTGAGCTAAATCCCTGGCCCTACTTTTTGAGACAGGGTCTCACTATGCAGTTAGGTTGGCCTTGAAAAAAAAGGAGCATTTTCAAATGAAAAGTTAGCAGTTTGTACATTATTAGCACTGTTACGGCTTCTAACAAGAGGTCTTCCCAAAGCCTTATGTGGTCATAGTTGGGGTTTTTTCACAGATTGCTGGATTTAGGGTGTGTGAATGTGGGTTGAAGTATAATACTGGGATCAAATATGTGGATAATGGAAGTTCCACCCTAGGTGTGGGTAACACCAATCAACAGGCTTGCAGCCTGTATGAAATATAAAGGGACAGAAAGAAGACAGGCTTGCTGCTGCTGCTTGCTGCCTTCTACCTGTCATGCCATGAACTCTCTCCTCTGCATGTCCCTCTGCCATGTCACGCTGCCTTGCAACCAGCTGATTTGGTACTGACACCTCTACAAACTGTGAGCTGAAATAAACCTTTTCTACTTTAACCTGTGTCAGGTATTCTGTCTCATAAAAAAAAAAAAAGGTAAAAAAGCAACTAAGACCAACAAGGAAAAAAGTACTAAGAGCAGATATCAGTTATACTTATAGTAGGGAAAACTGTGAAGATTTGTCTACTGAGGGCCTTGAGACATGGCTGAGAATTCATACAGCAACCAAAGCCATTTTGCATTAAAATCTAAAAGCACTATGATAAAGTCATTATAGTACTAGTATTTATAGAATGCTTATTGTGTCACAAGGTACAAACTAAAAGACAGTTTCCTCAGTTTAATTTCACAGAAGCTTTCAGTAATAAAGTGCTTTTGAAATCCAGCAGAAAAGAATGAATAGGTGACACTTTTACCTCTGTCCATACCACTATTCTTAATAATGTATTGGTCTGTATTCATGAATAATTTTATATGCATTTTGTGTCCTCATCCTTATAATTTCAGAATAAACCACAGACTTCAGCAGTTCTTAAATACCAATCTGCATTCTTTATATGTGCACTTCAAAATAATAATAACATTAATATTCCTAAATACACTATTAATAGTAACCTCTACAATAATATAATCAGGTTATAATGAGCAAAATAATGACCAGATCAGTATGTGAGGGTCAAGACTTCAATTCAGTTTCAGTTTTATACTCATTAGTTGATTCAATTATTATAATAACTGTTAATATTCCTGAATTATCTGTTTAGCTAGTGATTGAGAGACTCAGAGAATTGCAGTATGCTAGTCAAGATCACACTGCCAGAAAGGAATAGATATTTTAATCTAGGCAATCTGCTTTCAGACTCTAGCTCCTGTCAAAGACAAACTCAGTAGTGAAGATAAAGTACTTGTAAAATTATTAGCAAAACATATTTTTCTTGTTAAGCTTCAACTTCTGAAATTGTTCCTAAAAGTGTTCAGCAGTCATCCAAACAGCGAATGTAGGTGACAGGATCCCAAGTAAAGAGGGAATCACCTGGAAAGAGGGGAACAAAGTCATAGTTATCTAACAGGAATACATGTGACAAATGCCTGGAGAAGATGACAGCCAGTGTGGCGACCTTCCATTTCATACTCATCTGACCTTGGGAAAGTATGAGGCCATTTCATTAGGAATAGAAGAAAAGGATCATCAACAGCTTTAATCATATGATAATCTGACAAGGGAAGCTGTGAAATGTGACTTCTGGATCAGCGTGTAAGTGGTTTTATAAATAATATGAAAAGACTTTCAGAATGGTCACACTGTATATAGTCCATGTCACCTTATGCTCAAAAGGCACACTTAAATAAACTCTTTTTACTTTGAAATTTCTGTTGCATGACTATTATTCTTTCTACATCAGAATTGTGATACCTAGGAATACAATAAGTGACAAATGTGCTAATTTATTGTTTTTGCTGACTTTGTTTAATTCTAATGTGAGACTTAATATATCCCTTTAAAGAAACTTTAGATCAAAGAATGTCTTACAGGGATTTAAAGTACACACTGAAAGGACACAACAGTAATACCTCTTGGTGATGCCAGTATTATCCCATGTCAGGATCTGGAGAGACTCTCCAAAGAGGAAATGGAAATATGCCCCAGTTATGAAATAAGAACTTAGGCCCTCAGTACCGAAAAAGTTTCAGGATGCATTAGTGTAGTGAATAGGCAGATTTACACACTTGGAGAGAACATAGAGTATGAGTGCTCAAGACAGAGACATGCTCTATGGTCTGGAGTTGGGAATGTATATGCGATCTTGGAGGTATTCTTTCAGATGGGTGATGTAAGATGTTTTACATAAAAAGTTCTTTGAAACACTTTCATTTGTTTAAAATGAGAGCATTCTGTTTACCAACTGGTTAATTTATGGACTTACTCTACCTTTACAAAATTTGACTATGCTAGGAGAAGAAAAATAATAATCCATGGGACTGCATACAAGTCTTGGAAGTAAATGCATGAAAAACACATGTGAATAGCCCTGGATATTTTGATCATGCCTTAAGATGTGTAGTTTCCTTGTCTCCTTTTGATCTACCTTTGTTTACTATCTCCTATCTCTGCATTTGAAAAAGTAATGCAGGATTTCTTTGAATTGTTACCTGAGCTTGTTCACTAAAATTTTAGGTATTTCAACTATATTTATGTCATTATGGAAAAATGGTTTTAGTAATTTAAACCATATATGGTATCAATTTAAATATTGCATGAAGTTCTATAGTCAACTTTTCTATTAGTAAATTAAAGTGCAAATATAACAACAATTTTCAAGGTAAGCACCAGCTTAAATTCATTTCTTACAATGACTTTTCTCATTATATATGTTTAAATATGTAAAAATAATTCAAAAGAGGAATGCAGTTGAGTTAAAATATGTGAACCTACTAAATATTTTGTCCTGAGACTGTTTGTGTGTGTCACAATCAAGCATTTTCATCAGATGTTTTCAAGCATTGCATGCAAGTAACAAACTTTTGGAGGAGAAAACTAACTATGAAATGCTTATATACATGCTAAGTACGCTTTCAGTATCATTTTCTTAGACCAGAAAAACTAACATTAAATGTGGAAATAATGTAAGCTATGATCTTACTGACACAGAGAGCACTCTAAATACAGAGGAAAAACACACTCCTGGACTCTTAACCCATTACTCATCAAAAACAAGATTTGTGTTTTCTTCTAAGGATTTAAAAACATTTGTTTGTTTTGTTTTGTTTTGTTTCTAAAATTCATGACTTGGCTTGGGCAAGTAGATTCCCAAGAAGTAACTGAAAATAGAGAAAGCTTAGCATTCTTTTTGTAAAACTCTAGGTCAAAACCTTCTCAGATCTGTGTAGAGTCACGCTGGTCATTTAGAAAATATCTGTCTAAAAGCTGGCCATACAATATTTATTAGTTTTAAATTTATCTGGCTTATCTTAGCACTCTTGAAGATTGAGAACACCAGGATAAGCGATTTACAAGAAGATTTAGCTGTGGTCAGAACCTCCCTCGCACTAAATCTGTGGTCTTCTTGAATTTCAGTAATCTCACAAGACTGAAAGTGTTGCTGAAGTCATAACGATTCATCTCATAGGAAGCAAATTGGGCCTAAAATCATCAGGATTACTCCTGATCTGTAAAGCCAGAACTGAGATAATGGTTGACTTGACTGAATTTCATCATACACCCCATTAAACTGAACTCCATTCTTTTATGAGTCTGCCCTCCTAATCCTCTTCACAGGTTTGTCTCCTTTAGCTACAAAAGCTGGGATCTTTCCCCCAAATTATGTTATTTTCTTCTGGTAGGAAACCAGATTGATGTTTGTCAGCACTTCTAGCTATAGTCCCTTACCATTCATCTTACATGTCAGTGAAAGTTTTTGCTAGTAAATTCATAATTTTTTCTTTAGGTTTAATTTCCACAATCGCTAAAGCAAGAACCCACACTAACCAGTTACAAAAAGAGGATAAGGATGTAATGTTTACAAAAAAGTTAAGTAAATATTGACCTAAGGAATCAAGAAAAATGTAGATCATGAAAAATAAAAAGACTGTTTTCTTAACATGACTAAACAGAACATTTAAGACACCAACACATCTCCATCCAATTTTTGTTGTAAGGAGGTTAACAGGAATTTCTTTATCTCACATGGGAATAACAGCGCTCTGGTGTTAAACATTTAGGTTGATGATGAAGCCTATCTATTTTACCATTGCTTTTTCTACTCTGGCTACGTTCTCATGGAGATTACAGTGTCATATTTACGAAATGGACTGGGAACACTAGTCCTAAAGTTACATTCAAAGCAAAACAATCTAAAGAAAGCAAAACAAAGTAGAAAGTTAAAACAGATCAGTCTAAAGAAAATATGTACATTAGCTGACTATATTCAATAAAAATAGTCACATTATTTTAAATTTCCACCTGTAAGCCTGGCGGGTAGTGCTTCTATCATCAGCACTCACGAGGCAGAGACAGGATTTTTACTTTAGCCTAAGAGTTTAAGATCAGCCTGAACAACTTCCAAGATCTTGTTTTAATAAGAAATCAAAAACAAAAACAAAACAAAACAAGAAACTCTATAAAAATTTACTACTAGCAAACTTCTAGTGGGAAGCTGTATGCCATTTGTCAAAAGCATGTTGAATTTTCAGCAAATTTCATGAGAATCTGAGAACAAAACTTTCTTCTGATATTTTAATTTTCCAAAGGAAATTTGGGATTTTAGTAAGAAAAATGAAGAGAGAGTAATGGATTATCATGAAGTCTGCTAGGCAAGTTTTAGTTTAGAAAACTAAAGTCATCTCATACATGAAATAATAAAAATATGAATAAAGTGAAAAAAGTAGCAAATTAAATCATAACTGACTGCTTTTGATATCAGTTGTGTAATTGTTTATGTCTTCTGTCAGTCTGTCTCCTTCTCTGTCATTCATTGCCATCGCACATTCAGTTTTAAGTAGCTTTTAGTTTGTAATTTTCAGAGGTCAGTACTGAAGAAAATGGAGCACTTTGATTAGATCCAATGTAATACAAAAGACAAAATACTTTAATTATTACTAAATTTCTGGGATTTTTGCCTCCATTGGCTTAAAGGGAGAGCACAGAAACATTTAGAGACTTCTGAGGATGAGTCTGGACAATCACATCTGAATATGTGCTTAGGATTGAGGTGCAGTCGGGGATACGTTCCCCTGAGGTGTAGCTCTTGAGGGTCTCTTACTGGCACCGTTTTTGTTTCTCAGGCACCATGAAGTGGGCGGCTTTGCTACAGTAAACCTTCTACCATGATGTTTTGCTTGGAAGTAAGCTGACCCTAGACTGAATCATCTACGACCACGAGACAAATGAACGTTTTCCTTCTTTAAGGTACAGGTGTCAGGTTTTCTGTCCTATCAATGGAAGAGCTGACCTAAACATGCAGCCATTCCAGTTATTTATTTTTATCTGAAATTCAGTTGCATACAATCAAATTAATCAGCTAAAATTACTGGTTATATTGATATACCCAATGGATATTTTGGCACTTTTCAGACTCAGTCTTTGATGTCTCATTATCATTCACTTATTAATAAGCTAACTTTTCTTACATACAGTAACCTATTACATATTTGGAAATATGGTGGTCATAGACAATAAAGATCAATATGATAATTTCATGCATTTAAAGGAAAACACAGGTAGAATTATTTGATATGAACTCTTATTCCAGTTTATGATATTGTTATAGTACATTTTTTTTTATCTGACAATAAGGGGACTATTCAACTTATTGTAATATAATGGCTTATATAATGAGAAAGATATTTTAGAAATATTTAAATTTTAAAAACAATATTGAAGATGAGTAAGCATAAAGAGGAAAATAAAAAAGAAAGATAAAGTTATGGGGAAAGTGGGATACTTTTAAAGAAATAGGATTTTTCAATTTTCAATTTTTTTCCATTCACAATAATTGTGTGTATTTATATTTAGGATGTTTTTGATATATGTATACAATGTGAAATGATTAAAGTAAGCTAACCAGTAAATTCACCCTCTCATTTATTTGGCATTGGTCATAGAACATTTGTATCAACAGATTTGAAACATGCTGTGCTATTGGTAACTATAGTGACCAAGCTACGGAATAGATCTCAAAAACTGTTTCTCCTAATTAACTGATATTTTGTACCTTTTGACCAACTTCTCCATTCTTTTTTTTTTTTTTTTTTTTTTTTTTTTTTTTTTTTTTTTTTTTTGCGGCACCGGGGATTGAACTCACAGTCTTGCGCCTGCCAGGGTAGGCGCTTAAGCCACTGGGCCAAACTCCCGGCCCTGGTTTTTTGAGTCAGGGTCGCACTATGTAGTTCAGGTCGGCCTTGCGCCGCGTTGTAGCCCAAGCCGGCCTCGAACTCACAACGCTCCGCCTAACTCAGCCTCCCGAGTGCTGGGATTAAAGGCGTGCGCCACCACGCCAGGCTAACTTCTCCATTCTTACAGTTGATTCTTTCTCTTTTAGCCTCTAAACCATTATTCTACTTCTATTAATTTGACTATTTAACCACACAAGTTTTTGCCCTTTTCTTTCTGGTTTACCTCACTTAGTACAATATTCTCTAGGTACATCTATGATGTTGAAATCGTGAAACCTGACTTATTAAAATTATATGTGCTTGAATGGTATTACTGGCATTTAATCTTCAGATTCCTAATTCATGTGAAATAGAGATCACCCTGTTTCACTTTTGAATGGGAACCGTCTGTCTTGCAAAGGACTTATTTTACTTTGCATTTTCAATATATTCCTATAAGCTTTTAAACATCTGATGCTTTGAAAGGAAGACTGCAAGCATGCATATTTCAATAAGGTTTTAAGAATATATGTGAATTTATTGTCTTATGAGTTATGCCATACTTTTGGATGTTTTGTATGTCTTGCTTTTTGAAGTTCTCCTTTATTTATTTTGCATAGCAGTTGTTACTGCAACTGATTACTGTACTATTTAGTTTTATGGGTTGTTTTTAATAAGCCTGTCTTCTAATTTCAGCATGTCTATAACTAGTTGGGTCATAGTGTGAAGAAACAACAATATTAGTCCTATCTTGGGAGATTTATATAGGCTGCCTGTTTCAACTAGAATTATCTCCAGACTATTAAATTCTGGTGATTTTTATTCATTTAATTATTTACTTTTTAGTGATTAAATGAATTAGAATATCCTTAACTTTCAGAGTGTTCAGAGAAAAACGTAACCTCTGAAATCTTACCTTTCTGATAAAGTTCAATGATTCTGAGAAGTCACTTTCAATTAGAAAATGTATACTTCAAAGGCTTCTGTTTCATTGTTACTATTTTTTCTGTTTGCTTTGGAAGCACCACTTTAATGCACAAAATATCAAATTAGTAACTCAACTGGGGATATAGCTAAGTGGTAAAGCACCTGCCTGGCAAGCATGAGGTCCTGAGTTCAACTCCCAGTACAAAATAAATAAATAAATAAATAAATAAATAAATAAATAAATTAGTCACTCAAACATCCTTTTGCATTAGTTATTTACTGCTCTTGGGTATACTCTCTTGATTAAAAACATTATGGTGGGTGCTTACTTTGGTTTAGTTGGTTTTTATTCAATTGCCTCATGACATCTTCTATATTATGTTAATGAGATATTATTTTCAAATGACATGCATGCATAATATTAACATATAACAAATAATATGTGCTTAAATCAAAATTCCATGGCAACAAAGGAAACACAAGTTTGTTGAACTCATGGGACACTTTGTACATTCAAATGTGTTTGTATATGCTTTTAAAACATGGTACCTGCCTTCTTATCCATTTATGATAACATGGGTTTATGTTTTATTAGAATACTAGCTATATTTGTTTAACTTGTTTGAGTATTTCAGAATATTTGCTATATTCATTTACATTTCTTTGAAAGTATTTGAATTCACATTTAGATATGATAGGAAACTATAGCTGTGTTTTAAGATATTTTTTGTTCAAATAACAAATAATTCTATGTATATCCTGCACAATACAAACTTGATGCCAGTCTTTATAATTTTTTTCTGTTTTATATTTACTTTCCTATATTGAATAAGCAGAAAGAGTAAGAAAGGAATATCTAAGTTTCTTTCAGAGTAGAAAATGAATGACCAAAAACAAAGAACTGCAAAAACTTTGACTCATGATGAAAGGTAGTCAAGTGTCCAGATTTTAGTCCTGAGTGACTGAATTACTATTTTGCTTACTTATAATGGAAAAATATCCATTTTTGCATAATTTTGATATAACCACAAACATCAGTACTGCAAAAGCTGTGTTAATATGTTAGCATATTTGTTCTATCCATTTCTGCTACTAGGCATATTCATTTGATAAACTATTTGTATGTTATTTTGCTATTTTTTTTTACTCTTTCATTATTTCATTAGTATTTGTTTGCAATACCTGGTATGTGCATTCATGTTAGGGAGTAGGTGTATGTACATAACATGTCTTGATTATTTTTATTCACCCTCACCAGCTTTCCTCACTGCTTCATTATTAAATACATTTCTCATGTAAAACATGATTTTTGATAAATATATTTATATATTGTCCAATTAAGAAGTGTATTATACTTGCACTTGTAATAATATTTAGTGCTATTATATATAGAAGTAAGAAAAGGCTTTATTTTCTAATATCTGGGAGTATAATACATGTACTTATACAAAATGGAGGCAGAGCAGCGTGTCAGTTTGGCATATCCATTTTTCATTCTGTTACATTCTCTCTATTGTTCTGTTCTTTTAACCGCTGTCACAATTTTGACATGGATAGAAGCTCTTGCACACTATGGTGGTTTATGTTCTCAATTTATTGGACAAAGTGCCCTTGTTCAAATGCTGATCCATCTCAATGGATGTCAGCAGCAAAATTAGAGTTGGCAGCATATATATTTCCCAGTTATTGCCTCCCACCATTTTCTATAATCTACAAAGAAAGCCTCTGTGCCAAATAATTCTCTGAGGGTTGGGCAAGTATGATATTATAGTACAAATAGTTAAAAAGTAATTGCTTATGAAATACCATTTTTTTCAAAGCATAAGCAAATCAAATCCTCAAAATTGAACCATCATCCTCAGGAAAGGGCCACACAGACATATTTTACATTATGTTTTCAGGTTTGTCTGAGATTTCTTGGAAATCATGTCTTTCCCTTGACTACAGGAGGTTCAAACAACAGTCCCACACCCCATGTACTTGTTATCCTATCTCAATTAATGCATTCTACACTATGTTTCACTTAGTTATTTGTTAGAGAAATTTGTCTAGGAGTTGACAGAGCAGTTACGGATATCGACAATTTAAAAATTAAAGTTGTAGTCAAGTTATTTTATCCTTCCAGTATTTCTGGTGATAAATAATATGGAACAGACACATATACGACACACACAAGCACAGAGACAGACATACGCACGCACGCACACACACACACACACCAATCCCAGACCCAACATATTATATGCATGCATGTTGGCACAGGCAGACACCTAAATCAGTGCAAAAAAAGATCTCTAATTTTCAAGTTGGTGTAGTTCTCTAAAGGGAAGTCCTTGCATCCAAATGTAAAGATGTCTTTCAGAGTAGAATTAGATTCTGTAATGGTTGTTTCTCACTCACAGTTGTCTGACCTATTTCAAAAATAATTCCATATTTTAAGAAATTTCAACATTGTTATGTCTAAGATTAAATAAAGAATCCAATAATTAGTATCATTTTTACCCCTCATATATCTTTAAAATGTAGTATGAGTTCTACCAGTTAGATGAATGTAGATTTTGATTTACTTGAGATCTAAAATGAGGATTCTGCATAGGACAACCATACAACAATGAGAAATGCTGCAGAGATCTGGCCATCAGTAGAGATTCGAGTACTTTCAAGTTTTCTGTAGGTAAAGAGATTTTTTTAGTTACAGGACAGAACTAAAGATAGCAAAGGCAATGGCATGTTTCATATCTGTAATATGATTCTGGCTGTCAGTAATGTTTACTTTGACCCTCATTCTCTAACTCTTTCAAGATTTTTGGTGCCCTCTAAAACACATTGATTATTTCATGTTTCAGTATAACAACACAGAATAGCCTAAATTGTTTGAAGGTAAGAATCTCAATTAAAATCCTAATTAATGAATAAAATTACTTACTGAAAGACATCATCATGAACCTGAAAATATGGACTGGTAAACTAATGGGGCTGGTTTTAAAAAGTAGCTCAAACAAATAGATGCTACATAGTGGTTAGTTTATGCTGTAGAGGAGTAAATATCTGCTAGAGTAAGACTGAGAGAATGAGCCACTTTGAAGGTGAAACCTTAGCCATCCGGATAGCTGATGGCATGGAATATTATGGAAAACAGGAAAAATACAAGGGATGTGGGTTGAACTTGTCCTTATGATTGTTCTAAAAAGTTAAAGGATACATATTACATCAACAGTTTAAATTCTCAGCTCGAGCCAAATTAATAATTATATAAGCATCAAAAACCACTTTTTTCTTATTATTATGGAGTTAAAATAGTCAAAATGAAATATATTA
>RJWM01021583.1:0-35089 GCA_004363535.1 Dasyprocta punctata
AAGTGTAAGAAATTTTAGAAATGTTTTGTGGGCCGTATTATTTATCAGTTTAATTTGTGAATTTATTATGTTTACAATGGGTGGAAAGCAGCAAATATCAATTGTTATTTTGGGGGCTGGGGATTTAGCTCAGTGGTGTAAGCACCTGCCTAGCAGGAGCGAGGTTGTGAGATAGATCCCCGGTACCCACACACAAAAAAATTGTTATTCTGAATTTTTTAAGGAGGGGAAATTCCCAAAGAACTCTCAATCCTAAACAGAAATTTTGATAAATGATTTAAGTATTTGTCTGTTAGGTAGGATTTATCCAAAATATTGTCTCTTCAACATTTTTAATTGGTGTATGAGTTCCAATAATTCCAACAGTCTGTAAATTAATTTGGAACGTATTTTTTGGCATGATTCTTCTGTCTTTTCAGTTGAATTATGCATTGACCCCTAACAAAATGAATCAGAATTTTCTGAATGACACTGGATGCAAAAACGTTCCCAGGAGAATTGGGCTGTGGCTATTAACCGGCAAGCAGGATGCTTCCTATTCACTTCAAGCTTTTATGATTGTGTTGATTTATCATCTGCACTGTCAGTGACCTTCAGGAAAAGAGAAAGAGTAAGTGAGGACAAGTGGATAATGAATAAATGGTGAATGCTGAGTGATAGTTTTTTTTTTTTTTAATGTGAAAATAATTTAGGGGCCGGGGATGTAGCTCAGTGGCACAGTGCTTGCCTGGCAAGTGTGAGGTTGTGAGTTAGATCCCTCGTAACAACAACAACAACAACAACAACAACAACAACAACTACTACTACTAATAACAATTTAAAGTGTGCTTACTTCAAGGTAAAAAAGAGAATTGACTGTTTTTCCCCCTCCTTGATATCTGTGTTAAGCTTACCATATTTGCAATTGCACCAGTTTTTAAAAATATTTTTACTATTCTCTATCTTTTCACCCATTTATTTTAATAGTTGCCTTAAATAAAGATTGGTTTTAGCTGAATATTAAAATGAGCTTTAAAAACCTATGACTTTCCGATACTAGCTTTTTTTTCCAAAACCCTTACTTGTTCTAACTATGCTCCTTATAATGGTTGATACATTGTGTCAACTTGAGAAGTTTAGAAGCTTAACTAAGTAAGTAACTCAGCTGTTCTACATCCTAGCTTGTAGAAGACATGCCTTGGGCACTGTTTACCCCTATGATAGTGTAATGGTTGATTCTTTGTGCCAACTTGAGAAGTTTAGAAGCTTAACTAAGTGATTCAGTTTAGAGGACTCAGGGGGCTGGGTTCCTCACTTTGTAAACATCCTCAGCATGTGCAAGAGGAGGGCACAGGAATGGTGTAAGTGCTACAACCACCCTACAGTGGGTAGCTTGCTTACAATATAAGGGAGGAACAGAGGCTTGGTCTTTCCCCTTTTGCTCTTGTTGCTTTTGCTGTTGTTTGCCACCTTGAACTGTTGTCCTTTACCATGCCACCCTGCTTTGGAGTCAGCTGATTATGGACCGAAACCTCTACAAACCATGAGGTAAATAAACCTTTCCTTCTTTAACTTTGAGTGTTAGGTATTGTCTCCCAGCAATAAGAGAAAAGTAGATAAGATTCTCCTCTTCCCCATTTTCCAACCCAAATTTTCCCATCCAAATAGTTGAAGTCTATAAATAAGAATGTTAGATTTTAAATTTGAATGGGAGCATGGAAACAATGATATTTACTGTAGCTGATCTCTTAGTTCAGTTCCGTGTCAACAGGAAAGGCTTTGACTTATATTGAATGTCCCCACATTCTAAGATTTAAGTTATATTGAGACCCTCTCCACTTACTTTAGCCTATATACAGCCTGAACATAAGGTAACTTTTAAAAACTGTGTTGTAAGATAATTCAGTGTAGGCAGAAATTTCCGGAAATTTATAAAGAAGAACATAAGGCTAAATTTGTATATATTTCTTGAGAAATTATTTGATAACTTTGTCTTCTCTAAATCTTTACAGTCATGGCCAACAGCCTCACTCTCCTGGCTCTCTTGGGAATTCCAGGATCCCAAAGAATGTGCTAAACCATCTCCTGAGTCAATAGTTACAGAAACAAAGATAAAACTGTGTGTAATACACCTTACTAAAAACTGTCATTGGCTACAGTTGCCCCTTTAGTCTGACTCAATACTTCTTGAAAATTTAACAGATAATGCATATTGCTGGAGAACATAGTTGACTGAATATCATAGTCATTTTATCCTGCACTATAGTTTCTGTTTTAGCATAAGTAAAATTGGTACAAGTGAATGTCTATGGCAAGGTAATCTAAGGAATGTCTAAGTCTGGTCTGTAATTTTTTAAAAATTTTGGTTCAGTTAAATGCTTATTGTAATTTCTTATATGTGTATAAAAAAGATGTGGAATTAAGAGAAATCTCATAGTGAAAGATTTGTATTCTGTATAAATTACAATGAGAAAGCCCAGCATGGTTCATATTCATAAGGAGGTCTACTCTATGTAGAGTAGTATTAAACAGTATTATTGGAAAAGCATAAGACATAGAGCAGTCAACCTCAAACTTCTCAAAGGAGTTTCTCAGTCTGGTGAGTGACTCACAACAGACTTTGATGTGAGTTGTTTGAACCTTATGATGCGTCCTGCAAACACGTGGAGGCCCAGTGAATCATGCTAAGGAGGATTCCATAAAGGAAAATCAGCAGTAGAGGCTTCCTACAGGTAAATCTTTTGAGGAAATTTTTACAAAATCTTTCAGTTTGACAATTTAAACAGTTGAGAACAACATGTACCCTAGCACTTTATATCCTTCCTCAAACTTGTAATTTACTCATTTACCTAATGGTAATGGCTATTAGCATTTACTGCAGGATACACTATATAGCTCTTCCAATATTTTTGTCTGTCCTCTGAATGAGATAACACTACATTATATACATTATTGTGTGATTTGCTTTTTAAACTGTCAATGTGTGCTAGAGATCTCATGCTAGCATATATTTGTCTTATTGATTTTTGAAAAATTTTTATGTAGCATAGATGTGCTATAATTTAAACTTTCACCTACTGGATAATGTTCACATTTGTCTATAAAAAATAGCATATTGCAATGAAAATACTTCAGTTACTTCAATCATTTATTCACTTGATATTTATCTAGTGACCACCATGGATCTGGCATTGCTCTAGATGTTGTCAGTATGAACATAAAACACAAAACAAACACTAACAAAATTAGGAGGCTTCTGCCAGAGTTGGGGCCAGGATGAAGTGAATGACGTAGTTGCCTAAGGCACAGAACATATGAAGGCACCAAAAAGCTATTTTAAAAGTTGAAGTTAATTCAAAGACTATGATAAAATACACAAAAATTTTAAATAAGACAGAGTCTATAATTAGCATATATTCTAGATAGATATTAGGTGAACCCAAAATTAGTATTATTGTTGTTAATATTATTGCCATTGTTATTGCTATCATTCACAAATTGTGATAAAGGGAAACAGTGTGCTAATTTAGATTTAGACTACAGAACCTGTTGCAAACTGGGGTCCTCAAAAGTCAGCTCTGAGATTAACATGGGAAGGTTTGCTGGGCTTTCCCTTAGGAACTGCACCTAGGAGGAAAGGGAAAGGAACAGCGGGCACAGAGGTCTTCACTGACTGGCAGTGAGTGCAGAGGACTTTGTCCTCCTGTGGGGAGAGAGAGACACTAGCCAGGAGCCATTTTGGAGATGAATCGTCTCAGCTCAGAAACCAGAACTGCTCTTTACTTCATCTAACAGCTCTCAGCTGGGAGCAGATTCATGGAAATTGCTTGAACTGTGAAAAGCCCAGTGAGTCTGGTCTCAGGTAGGCCTGATGAGATTATCCACTACCCTGCCAGAAAGCTTCTGCTGTCTTGCTGGAACAGATCAGCATGATTTGGGACTATGTCTCCATAGGTTGTCTACTATCGAACCCAGACAGAGTCCTGGAAGTGGACTGTTTGCTTTTCTTTTTCTTTTTCATATTTTTCTCTCTTTCTCCTTCATTGTTTTTGTATGAGTCTGAGAGTGGTTCCTAACCTCTTTGTGGGTGTGGTTCTGCTCTGTTCTTCCTTTTATCTCTTCCTTCTCCCTTTTCCTTCAATCTTCTGCACCAGTTTCCCCAAGTTGGTGTGATCCCCCCTTGTCCTCCAACCTTCTAATCTCTTTCTCTTCTTCCACTTCTCTATTTTCTCCTTAATCCATTTTAAATTTTAACCCTTGAGGAAAAAATTGACACATTATGGACTTAAATATTGCATGTAATTATCTGGTTTGTTTTATATTTGGCTATATAATCACAAATCTAGTTCATATGGTTAAAAGTTGCAAATTAAGGGTTAGCTCAGTTTGTTGTTTTGTAGGCTGTGTTTGATGCTATTAGTACCACTATAGCTAAAATTGACAAAATTGTCCTAAACAGCTGTTGGTCCTGTATTACATGACTGAGATTAACTAAGGGTCACAGAAAGTACAGTGGCATAGTGCCAAAGAACCAGGGACAAGGCCAAACAAGCAATAACTTCTGATCTTCAACAAACTGCACAGGTAAGATCTTCCAACAGACTCAAAACCCCAAAACCAGCTATACCTGGAAGATACCTCACAGAAGTAATCATTACATAAGAGTCCTAACTACTACCAATAAAGCAACCTACCATAGGCAGCATACTAGCATCACCCAGGAGTTAAACTAAAAAAAGAGAGAGAAAAAAATAAGAAGACACCTAAACAAAATGCAAGCCCAGACAGCCAGTTCACCAAAGGTAAAACCAGGGGGGCAATGAGGTGGGACAGTTTGAAAGCTCCCCACCAGGTCTCTCTGAAGTGATAACAACAAAGCAATTGAGTGAGGCTCTGGAAAAAATGAAATCAGAAATAATCTCTCAGAAAACTACAGAGATTACCAAAATACATACCATGCTTAGTGTTGTTAGAGCAGACACAGACAAAAGAATAGATGAGCTTAATAAAATTAAGGAAGATCAGCATAGGAAAGAAATGGAATCCATAAAGCACATTCAAGCAGACATCCAGGAGAATAAAAACTCCATTGACAGTATTCAAAGCAGATTAGGCCAATCCAAGGACAGGATCTCAGATATTGAAGATAGGCTTGCAGTTAGTGACCAGGAAAAGAAAGATTTCTCAAAAATAGCAAGGGGCCATGACAAATCAATCCAGCAACTGCTAGATGAGACAAAGAAGCATAACTTAAGACTAATTGGAGTCAATGAACAAGCCAAAGATACCACAAATGGCATTACAAAAATGTTCACAGACATCATGAAGAAAACTTTCCTGGTAGAGAAAAAGAATTTGACATAAAGATAAATGAGGCATATAGAACCCCAATGAGCAATGACCAAAAAAAATCTACAGCCAGGCATATCATAGTCAAGATTTCAGAAACTCAACACATGCATAGAATCTTAAAAGCTGCTAGAGAAAAGAAACAAATCAACTATAAAGGAAAGACCATCAGAATTATAGCAGACTTCTCAGCACAAACTCTCACATCAAGGAGAACTTGGAGTGAAGTATTCTAAGTTCTAAAGGAAAACAACTTTCAACCCAGATTGATGTAACCCACAAAAATACCTTTCAAAGTTGATGGAGAAATAAGATACTTCCATGACAAAGAACATCTGAGGAAATTTATGACCACCAAACCAGCACTCCAAAATATTCTGAAGGACATTCTAGAAAGAGATAATAAGGACAACATCTCCATGAACCCCAAGAGAAGGAATCCAAAAGAGAAGACAAACAATTAGAGGGAAGGGGGTAAAAAGGTGGCAAGTCAACAACATGAAAATAATATGACAAAGATAAACCAATACATTTCAGTTATAACCATCAAAGTTAATGGTCTTAATTCACCAATCAAAATACACAGACCAGCAGAATGGATCAAGAAGCAAGAGCCAACAATATGCTGCATTCAAGAAACATGTTTAATCCAAAAATAAATTCATATACTGAAAGTCAAAGGATGGAAAACCATACTCCATATGACAGGAATCCAGAAAAAGCAAGGGATAGCTATTCTATTTGTAGACAAAGTGAATTTCAATCCAAGACTGATTAAGAGTGATAAAGAAGGTCACAACATCCTCATAAAGGGAACAATCCAAGAGGAAGAGATAACAATCATAAATATATATGCAACAAATACCAGTGCACCCAACTATATAAAACAATTAATTACTAACAGACATGAAAAATCAAATAAGCCCTAATGCAATTGTATTGGGAGACCTCAATTACCCAACTGTCAAAAAGATAGATCAGCTAGACAAAAATCAATACTAAAATATTAGAACTAAATCAAACTTTTGAACTAATAGACTTAGTAGATGTCTATAGAGGGTTCCAACCCACAACATCAGAATACACATTCTTCTCAGTTGTACATGGGACATTCTCCAAAATGGACCATATACTGTCTCATAGAACATGCTTAAGTAAATGCAAATAAGTTGAAATTATTCCATGCATGCTATCAGACCACAGTGCAATGAAATTGGAAATCCATGCCAAAGGAACACATGAGAATTTCAAAAACACATGAAAATTAAATAGCATCCTACTGAACAACAAATGAGTCACAGATGAAATTAAAGAAGAAGTTAGACAATTTTTATGGTTGAATGATAATGACAATACAACATACCAGAATTTGTGGGGCACAATAAAAGCAGTCTTAAGAGGAAATTTATAGCAGTAAATACACATATCAGGAAAACAAACCAAGTGTCTATAACAACTTAATGTTGTACCTGAAACTTCTAGGAAAAGAAGAGCAGGCTAAGCCAAAAACTCATGCAAGGGAGGAAATTATAAAGATTAGAGCAGAAATAAATACCCTGAGGACTAAAAAATCAATACAAAGAATTAATGAATCAAAGAGTTCGTTCTTTGAAAGATTAAATAAAATTGACAAATCCTTAGCCAATGTTATCAATAAAAGAAAAGATTCAAATATATTAATTTAAGAATCAAAAGGGTGAAATCACAGCAGACTCTGAAAAAAATCCAGAAAATCATCTACATCTACTTTGAAAACTTGTATTTGGAAAATACAGAATAAATGGACAGATTCCTAGATACATATGAATTACCAAAGCTGAATCAAGAAGATATAAAAATCCTAAATAACCCAATATCAATAAATGAAATCAAAGATGTAACTAACAACTTATCAACAAAGGAAAGCCCAGACCCTGGCAAATTCACTGCTGAATTCTACAAGAAATTTAGAAAGCCCTAACACCACTACTCAAATGCTTTAATGAAATTGAAAGGGAAGCAATACTTCCAAATTCATTCCTAGAAACAAGCTTTACCCTGATACCAAAACCAGGGAAGGACCTAACTAAGAAAGAGAATTACAAGCCAATTTCCCTAATGAATATGGATGCAAAAATCCTCAATAAGATACTGGCAAACAGATTGCAGCAAATAGTCAAGAAGATTGTACACCATGGTCAAGTGGGATTCATTCCAGGGGTGAAGGAATGGTTCAGTATACATAAATTCATAAATATAATACACCATATTAACAGAGCCAAGGACAAAAAACATATGATCATCTCAATAGATGCAGAAAAAGCTTGTGATAAAATCCAGCACCCATGCATGAAAAAAAACCCTACAGAAATTTTATCTCAAAATGATAAAAGCCATCTCTGACAAACCAACAGTCAACATCATACTAAATGGAGAAAAACTGAAAGCTTTCACTCCAAATTCAGGAACTAGACAAGGATGTCTCCAATCGTATTCAACATAGTCCTGGAAACTTTAGCCAGAGCAATTAGACAAGAGAAAGAAATAAAAAGGATAAAGGCAGGAAAGGAAGAATTTAAACTATCATTGTTTGCAGATGACATGATACTCTACTTACAAGATCCCCAAAACACCAAAAGACTTCTAGATTTAATATGAAAATTCAGTAACAGCTGGTTACAAAGTCAACACTCAAAAATCAGTAGCCTTTTTGTACATGAATAACTCACAGAGAGAAATCAGAGAAACAATACTTTTTACAATAGCATCCAAAAAAAGAAATACCTAGGAATTAATCTAACAAAGGATATAAAAGACCTCTACATTGTGAAGAACAGTACTCTGAGTAAGGAGATTGAAGAGGTATTAGAATATGGAGAGATATCCCATGCTCTTGGGTAGGAAGAACCAATATAGTGAAAACAGCCATACTTTCAAAACTGTTATACAACCCCAATCAAAATTCCAATAGCACATCTCACAGAATTACGAAAGACAATCCTAAAATTCATCTGGAACCAGAAGAGACCTAGAATAGCAAAATATCTTGTCTCTGGACCTGAGACAGCAGCAGGATCATCAGCTGCCCCTCATCCTTGCCCCCAGACCTAAGGCAGCTGTGGGATCATAGGCTGCTCCTGCTCCTTGCTCCCCCACCGCCGGACCTAGGGCAGCCCCCGGGATTGTTGGCTGCCCCTCCTGCTCACCACACAGACCTGGGACAGTCACAGGATCATCGGTTGCCCATCCTCCTCCTTGCCCCCAGACCTGGGACAGCTGCGGGATCGTTGGCTGCCTCTCCTCCTCATCCCACAGACCTAGAACAACCGTGGGATCATTGGCTGCTCCTCGTCCTTGATCCCCAGACCTGGGACAGCCATGGGATCATCAGCTGCCCTACCTTCTTGCCCCATGGACCTAGGACAGCAGCAGGATAATAGGTCACCTTTCTCTTCTGCACGAAAGACCGCTGCAGCCCACGGACAATCAGTGACCCCTTCCACCACCTGCAGAACCTTGCTCGGTTGATGGGAGCCTCAGCAACACCTTACCTATACAGAGGACCTCAGTGGGCTTGTGACAGTGTGGTGAGTTTCCTCCTCAAGTAGAGGACCTCAGTGGGTAAACAGGAGTAGTAGCAAACTCCCCCCAAGTCATAAGACCTTGGCGAGACCGGCAAGAGTGATGGGTAAGTCCTTCCTCCATATAGAGAACACCAGGTTGGTTGAGGAGAGTGCCAGTAAGGCCTCCCCCAACCTGGAGGAACTCAAAAGGACTTACAAGACACCTAGTGACACAGTAGGGTCCCAGCTGAGGCAAAAACTATAGCAAGGTAGATCTGGTGGCCTGGAACAGTCTGAATCAGCTGTAGTAACATTAGGAATGAAGGGTTGATTTACATCAATACCCTTAGGCTAGTCAGCCTAGGAAGAATTATAGGATTCACCCAACAGGTCCTGCAGGAGGAATTCAGGTGACTGGCCCTCCCCTTCATTATGGGACCCAGCAATTAGATAAGCATCAACCACACAGTAGGATGCTAAGACATGCACTATTGACAGTTGAGACTACTGGGATTGAAAGAACAAATATTAACCCAAGAGGTGAAAATGACAAAACAGAAAAACAAAGTACAATCTCAAACAACTTGTCCATCAGGGACAAGTACAGAAGACTTTGACATAGAGGACAATTAAGAGTCATACACCTGAAATTTCTGAAAAGATAGCAAATGAAATAAAAAATTTAAAAAATCCATGAAGCTATAGAGGAAATCAGATTAGAATTAATCTCTCACATAAAGAAAGAAATGACAACCTTAATAAAGGAGTTGATCAGCATAATTAGAGAAGACATAGATAAAAAAGTACAGGAGCATGGGAAAATGATGGAAACTTTGAATGAACAATATAGAAAAGAAGCAGAATGCATGAAACAAATTCAAAGACATATCCAAGAAATAAAAATTTCTATTGAAAGTTGGCAAAACCATTTGAATGAAGCTGAGGATAGAATTTTGAACCTTGAGGATAAGATCACAGCTAGCAATCATGAAAGGAAAGAACTTTTAAAAATAACAAGGCAGCATAAAATGACAATTCAACAGCTTCAAAATGATGCAAAGAGAAACAATGTAAGACTAATAGGCATCAATGAAGATGCAGGGGTCAATGCAAATGATGTCAAAAAACTATTCACAGAAGTAATAGCAGAAAATTTCCTAAACATGGGAAAAGAATCTGATATACAAATAAGTGATGCATATAGAATGTCAAACAGTCATAACCAAAATAAATCTACACCCAGACATATAATAATTAAGATCCCAGAAATTCAGCATAACAACAGAATACTAAAAGTTGTTAGAAAAAAGGCACAACTCACCTATCAAGGAAAACTTATTTGAATCATGGCAGACTTCTTAGCACAAACCCTTAAGTCAAGACAAGTTTGGAGTGAGGTGTTTCAAGCCCTGAAAGAAAACAACTTTTGACCCAGATTGATGTAGCCTGCAAAACTTGCTTTAAAATTTAATGCAGAAATAAGATAATTCCACGAGAAAGAACAACTGAAGAAATTCATGTCCACCAAAGCAACCCTAATAAGAGTACTGAAAGACATACCAGAGAGAGATGAAAATGAATACAATTCCTAGAACAACAACAGAAAGAAACCACCAGGAAGGGTAAGCAATTAAACAAGGTGGAAAAGCAAGAAACCAACAATAGGAAAATAACATAATGAAGTTGAGCCAGTACATATCAATTCTATCTATCAATGTAAATGGACTCTATTCACCTATTAAAAGACATAGGTTGATGGCATGGATTAAGAAACAGGATCCAACAGATGTATTTCTTACTTTATACAAGAAACATATCTGACTCAAAAGGAAACTCATAGACTAAAAGTTAAAGGATGAAAGATAATACTCCATGTGAAAAGAATCCAGAAAAAAGCAGGGGTAGGTATTCTATTTGCAGACAGTGTAAACTTCAAACCAAAAATGACCAAAAGAGATGAAAAAGGTCACTACATACTTGTTAGGGGAAAAATTCAAGAGGAGGAGCTAACAATCATAGATATATATGCACCAAATACAGGAGAACCCAACTATATAAGGCAAATACTAATAGACATGAAAAACCAAATATACAATAACACAGTTGTAACAGGGGACCTTAACACCCCATTGTCACAAAGAGATAAATCAACTAAACAAAAAGTCAGCAAAGAAATAACAGAACTGAATTGAATTTGTGAACAAATGGACCTAGTATACATTTATAGAGTGTTCCACCCAATAACATGAGAATACACATTCTTCTCAGCTGCACATGGGACATTCTCTAAAATAGACCATATATTAGCCCATAGAACATGCATAAGCAAATGCAATGGGATTGAAATTATTTCATGCATGTTATCTGACCATAGTTCACTGAAATTGGAAGTTAATAGCAAAAGAAACTGCAAGACCTACATAAACACAATAAATTAAATAACAACCTCTTGAACAATCAATGGGTTACAGATGAAATTAAAGAAGAAATTAATCAGTACCTACAATTCAATGAAAATGTAGATACAGCATACTGAAACTTGTGGGACACAATGAAAGTGGTCCTAAGAGGGAAATATATAGCAATAAATTGTCACATCAAAAAAACAGAATGAACACAAATAAACAACCTAATGCTACACCTCAAGTTTCTAAAACACTAAGAAAAAGTCAAGCCCAAAGGTCATAGAAGAAAGGAAAGTATAAAGATCAGAGCAAAAATTAATGCAATAGAGACTAAGAAAGCAACTCAAAGAATTAATGAGTTGAAGAGTTGGTTCTTTGAAAGAATAAACAAAATTGACAAACCTCTAGCCAACTGTATCAAGAAAAAGAAAGAAAAAACTCAAATTCATGAAATAAGGAATGAAAAGGGAGAAATTACTAGAGATCCCACAGAAATTCAGAAGATCATGAATACCTACTTTGAAAATCTTTACACACTTAGGGTGGAAAACACAGAGGAAATGGACAAATTCCCAGAAATATATGAATTACCAAGGGTGAATCAAGAAGATATAACAATTTTGAATAACCCAATATCAGCTGCTGAAATTGAAAAGGTGATTAAAAACTTACCCACAAAGAAAAGCCCAGGTCCTGATGGATTCACAGCTGAATTCTACTAGAAATTTAGAGAAAATTTAATGCCATTAGTCTGCAAACTCTTCAGTGAAATTGAAATGGAAGCAATCCTCATTACTGGAGGCAAGTATTACTCTGATACCAAAACCAGAGACCAAAAAGGAGAACTATAGGCCAATTTCTCTCATGAATATCAATAAAATACTGGCAAATAGAATGCAACAAATCATCAAGAAGATTATACACCATAACCAAGCGGAATTTTTCCCAGGAATGCAGGGATGGTTCAACATACCCAAATCAATAAATGTAATATACCACATCAAAGACAGAGGTCACATGATCATCTAAATAGATGCAGAAAAAACCTTTGATAAAGCCCAACACTTGTTCATGATAAAAATGCCTTACAGAATATTGGAATATATAGTATCTACCTCAATCTGATAAAAGCCATCTATGACAAACCAACAGCCAACAGCCAATCTCTCTAATGAACATTGACAAAAACTGAAAGCTTTCACTCTAAAATCAGGAACAAGACAAGGATGTCCACTATCACCACTCCTATTCAATATAGTTCTGGAAATATTACCCAGACAAGAGAGAGAAATAGAAGGAATAAGGATAGGAAGTTAAATTATCATACTATTTGCAGATCACATGATGCTCTACATAGAAGACCCTAAAAACTCCATCAAATGGCTACTAGAGTTAAATTCAGCAGCGTAGCGGGGTACAAAGTCAATACTCAAAAATCAATAGCATTCCTGTACACAAATAACAAACTCACTGAGAGAGAAATTATGGAAATGATACTTTTCACAATAGCATCCGTAAAAATGAAATACTTAGGAATCAACCTAACAAAGAATGTAAAAGACCTATACACTGAAAACTATAGTACTCTAAAAAAGGAGATTGAATGGGATGTCAGAAAATGGAAAGATATCCATTCCTCGTGGTTAGGAAGAATTAACTTTGTGAAAATGGCCATACTCCCAAAACTGTTATACAGATTTAATGCAATCCCAATCAAAATACCATTAACATACCTTACAGATCTAAGGAAAACATTCCTAAAATTCATTTGGAAATGGAAGAGACCTAGACTAGCAAAGGCAATACTGGGTAGCATAAGCTAGGCAGGACGCATCTCAATCCCTGACTTGAAATTATACTACAAAGCTGTCGTGATAAAATCAGCATGATACTGCAAAAACAAACAAACAAACAACAACAACAAAAAAACAGACCTGAGGATCAATGGAACATATTAGAAGATGAAAATACAATTACAAAGACACTCAGCCACCTTATCTTTGACAAAGGGCTAAACATATTGACTGGAAGAAAGATAGCCTCTTTAATAAATGGTGCTGGAAAAGTTGACTTTCCACATGCTGAGGCCTGAAATTAGACCCATCTGTACCACCATGCACTAAACTAAAGTCAAAATGGATCAAAGATCTAAATATTAAGATAGAAACACTAAATCTTCTGGAAGACAAGGTAGGTAGAAATCTTGAAGACATAAGGGTAGGCAGAGTTCACGAACAAAATGCAAACCACACAGGAAGTACTTCAAAGAATCAACAACTGGGATCTCATCCTATTAAAAAGCTTTTGAAATTCAAAAGAAATTATCAATAAAGTGAAAAGAAAATCCACAGAACAGGAAAGAATTGTAGCCAACTGTCCCTCAGACAAAGACTTATATCCAGAACATACAAAGAATTGAAAAACTTCAGGTCCCCCAAATTCAAAGATGCAATCCAAAAATGGGCATCTGAGATGAATATGCACTTCTCAGATGAAGAAATACAAATGGCAAATAAATACATGAAGAAATGCTCAACATCACTGGTCATTTGAGAAATGCAAATTAAAACAACACTGAGATTCCATCTCACTCCAGAAAAAATGGCTGCCAACAAGAAATCAACTGATGATAAATGTTGGCAGGGATGTGGGGAAAGTGCAGACTGCTGGTGGGAGTGTAGACTGGTGTGGCCACTGTGGAAATCAGTGTGGGGATTCCTCAAGAAACTAGGATTCAAAGTTCCATTCAATCCTGCTATTCCCCTTTTGGGTATTTTCCCAGAAAAATTGAAACTGTCATGTCACAGTAATATATGTGTACCCATGTTTTTAGCAGCACAATTTGTAATAGCCAAATCTTGGAAACAACCCAAATGCCACCAACCACAGAATAGATGAAAAAGATGTGGTGTGTTTATTCAATGGAATATTACTCAACTAAAGAAAAGAATGATCTTGAGGTTTTTATAGGTAAATGGAGGCAACAAGATTATACTCATAAGTGAAATAAATCAGACTCACATTTGTAAATATTGTATTGCATTTCTAGTGTAAAAAATAAATAATAATAATAATAATAAACCAAAAGAGTAATAAGATCCAAAATGTACGATAGATATTATAATAATGAAAGGGAAAAATGTGCTCAAAATTAAAGAACAGTTGGAGTATGAGAAAGGAGAAATAGAAGAAAGGAAAAGATTATATGTATGTAGGTATACACATATAACTGTATGTATGTATAAGTGTGCAAGACAGATAACTATACTACTAATTCTGATCATGAAAAAGAATAATTTGTGTTGTCATTGTTTCATTGTTTGATCATTTTTTATGCCTCAATCTTGTAACTAGAACAACTACTTCTAAGATAACAATATGCAATATGTTAACTAGTGTTGATTTTACTGTGTTTTTGAAATTTTGTATTATTTCTACCCTTTTTTATGTTTGTTTTAAAAAAAAGAATAGCAAAACAATCCTGGGCAACAAAGACAACACAGCAGGCATCACAATCCCTGACTTGAAATCACACTAGAAAGCTGCTGTGATAAAAACAGTGTGGTACTGGCAAAAAGTCAGATCCAAAGATCAGTGGAACAGATTGGAAGATGGAGAAACACTAAGCCACCTTATCTCTGACAAAGGTGCCAAACATATTCACTGGAAGAAAGATAGCCTTTTTAATAAATGGTGCTGGAAAACTGGCTCTATACATGCTGAAGATTAAAACTGGATCCCTATCTTTCACCATGTACCAAGTTAAAATCAGAATGGATCAAAGATCTTAATACTAAAACAGAAACATTAAATCTGGAAGATAGAGCAGGTAAAATTCTTGAAGACGTTGGTATAGGCAAAGACTTTATGAACAAAGCCCTGATTGCACAGGGACTGTCACAAAGAATCAACAAATGGGATCTCACCCTACTCAAAAGCTTTTGCATAGCAAGAGAAACCACTAATAGAGTAAAGAGACAACTCACAGTGTGGGAGAAAATGTTTGCTAGCTGTACCGCAGACAAAGGATTACTATTAAGAACATATAAAGAATGCAAAAAATCAGTCCTCACAGATTTAAAGACCCGACCCAAAAATAGACATCTGAGATGAATACACAATTCTCAGATGAAGAAATATGAATAAAAAATAAATATGTGAAAAAATGTTCAACATTACTGGTCATTTGAGAGATGCAAATTAAAACAACACTGAGATTTTGTGTCACCCCAGCAAGAATGGCTATTATCAAGAAATAACGAATGCTGGAGGGGCTATTAGGAAAATGAAACACTTCTCCACTGTTGGTGGGAATGGAGACTAGTGCAACCACTATAAAATCATGTGGAGATTACTAAAAAACTAGAACTAGGGGTCCCATTCAACCCATCTATTCCTCTTCTGGGTATCTTCCCGAAAGAATTAAAAACCTCATACCACAGTGATACATGTGCATCCGTGTTTATAGCAGTACAGTTCTCAAGAGCCAGATCTTGGAAGTAATCCAAATGCCCATCACTGAGGAATAGATAAAAAAGATGTGGTATTTTTGTACAATGGAGGACTATTCAGTCATAAAGAAGGATACACTGGAAACTTATAGGTAAATGGATGCAACTTGAGATCATGTTCATTAGTGAAATAAATGAGACACGTGTATACATCATACTGTCTCATTAGTGTGAGAAGCTGAAATAACATATGTATATGTATATATATGTGTATGTATATAAAAATAGGATAGTTATACTACTGATTTCTCTGAACTCACTGAAGAGAAAGATGTGCAGGTATTGTTCAGACAATTGAATGCAGATATCTTGTGCTTTGGGTAAATGATTTGGGGATGACAATGTGCAATGTATTGTGATTGTTACCCCCTGATTGATGTGTTTTGAAATTTAGTTTTAGTTTTTTCTTTCTTTTTTTCTTTTTCTCTTTGAAGTAAAATGGATTTGGAAAAAAAATCACAGCCATTTCAAAAAAGAAATAAAAACATGAAAAAATAAAATGGATACATTTTGGACAGTGAGACTAAACAGGAAGGAAGTGCCAAAAGATCTGCAAAAGAAAAAACTGAAAAAAGGAAAAATGTTAGCCTATCAGAAAGGAAAAGTCTATATTAGGGGATGGAAACACAAAAAAGATCTCTTTATTGTTGACTTTTCATAATAGAGAAATGATAGAACTTGAATGAAGAAATGAAACTAAAATAATTCCAATAGTGGTCAATTGTTATAATAATTCTGAGGGTGGTCTTGACACAGTTGACCAACCTCTAACAAGTTATCCTGTAATCAAAAAGCAAGGAAAAGTATTATTATAAATATTTATGCACCTTTTGTAACAAATAATATGAAACTTGTTCATTATTCTAAAATGAGGGGGTTCAAAAAGTCATTTACAATTTAGATTTGGTCTAATAGGCTAAATAATTAAAAAATACTGTATAGGAAAATGTTAACCACATTGTCCATCATCAATATCTTCACCATTATGTTTAGTAAGTAGCATTTTATTGAAATTATACCACCCACAGAAAAAAAAGGAAAAGTCAACATTGCAGTATAAAGTGTGTTGTTCAAAGAAAGACAATAATGCAAAAAGAATTATGAAGGAGACTTGATACTATTGTCCAGATTGTAATATTAGGTTGTATATTGAGTATTTTAAGATATACTATCCATGGAAAACTTACTGAATAAATTTGTTAAAATTTTCATTTTTATATTTTCTGTTATTTTATAAAAATTAACAAAATATGAAATTTTTAGTCATCCTGATTCAAATAATTGGAACACTAGTGGGCTAAATCTTCATATCATTGATTCGCTGTATGAAACACCGTGGGAAGGGGGAGGATTTCTTCAGCTAAGCTAATCTTTCAGGCACTTTATCGCCGAGAACTGGCTGCAGACTGTACTCACGATGTTCAGAGTAGTAACTTTGCTCAGGAAGGGGAGCTGAGGGATGCCTCAGAATGACAGTCCCACCACAAAAACTATATCTTGGAGGAAACCAGAGCACCAGCATGAATAATACAAATTCTATTCAGCAGGTGCTTACGAGGTTCCTTTTACATGCGACACCCTGTTTTAAGTAGGGGGAAATATGGCAGAGGATGAAGAAAAAGTTTTTACTGAAGGCTTATGAGATACCATGCCCTATGGTTAGGCTTTCACAGGAATTATTTATTTCTTCTCTTCTAATGAATTTATAAGTTAAGTCCCATTATTATTATTCCCATTTTACAGATAAGAAAGTTGAGGGTCAGAGATTTTGCAGCTTGCCCAGGATCCAGCAGCTAATGAGTCTGAAGTAGAATTCGAACCTAAAGTTTTCATGTACAAAGGCCATGAATGTAGTTGATCTCAACTGAATATTGTGAATTATTATGCACGTGTTACAGTAGTTCTGAAATATTACAGATTCCTAGGAATGCAACTGTTGTAGTCAGGGTTTGCAAGGGAACAGATTTAATACAGGACAGGTAATTTATAAGATTATTTTATAATATTCACCTGAAGAGTCAAATGCAGAAGAGTGTACAAGATCCATCCATACACTAGAGACCCAAAGAATACAGCTGAGGGCCTAGGTCCCACAGCAGTGTCCTACGTGAGTCCAGCTGAAGACCTAGAGCTCATGACAATGTTCTCCACAAGTCCAGCTGGAGGCCTAGTACCCATGACAATGTCTCATGTTAGAGCTCATGACAATGCTCTCCACAAGTCCAGCTGGAGGCCTAGTACCCAATGACAATGTCTCATGTGAATCTGTATCATGAATCTGCACTGGGAAGGCCCAAAGATCAGTGCTGGAAGCTAGAAAGTCTGCACCAGTGGGATGAAGGATCTGTGCCAGCAGGCTGAGGAATCTGTATTGGAGCAAGGAAATGATGCTCAAAATAAGAACCAGAGCTCCCGCAAAGAGAAACACAGTCATCCTCAGTGTCAGCGAGAACCTGAGCTCCTCCAATGATGAGAACAGCTGAGTTCATATCAGGAAAACGAGTACAAGCTGCTTCAGAAGGATCAACAGCACCACCATCTACCTCTCCAGTTCTGCTTTTATGCTGGTGCCAGCAATCCTCAGGTGGGCCTTCCACACCTGGTGCCACGCTGACTCAGTTCAGCTGGGTGTGACACCTTGACCATTAATTAATCCACCACAACAGTTATTGGGCCAAAGTACCTATTCATTTTAAAATGATTACAAATTGATTTTCAATGAGTATCAACTTACAGTCTATTAAAGTCAGTGGAAATGCATGTTTTCTCCTACCCTCGTCAACTGTTGCTAGTCATTCTTTTACTTATTGTCACAACCATTGTGTCAAAATGGAATATATTATTTTCATTTGGTTTCACAACTAATAATATTGAGCCATTTTTCATGTTTATTGGGAATTAAAGGATATTTTTCCCTTCAGATTTGATAGTTTACAAATCTTGTGTATGTTTCTTGGGTTATTATATTTTCAATAGTTTGTAGTTCTTTGCCTTTAATAGATATCGTAAACATTTTTCTCAGTCTTGTTATCTTTTAAATTTACTTATGCATCTTTAATTGTACAAATATTTTAAAAAATGAAGTACTCAAATCTGTCTTTCCTTTAAGCTTGCTAGATTTTATCTCTTGCTTAGAAAAGATTTTTCTAACTCAAGAATATTAAATAGTAACTTTCATTTCTACTAGCTCTATTTTCTAGACTATTTAGTTTTATTATTTTACTTTTTCCATTCCTGAGTTAATTTTATATGTTTTTATTATTGTAGTATTGTTTTTAACTATGAGATCTGATAGGGTAAGGCTCTTTTTCTTCTCTTCTTGGTGGACTTTAGGATCATTGTATTACATCCTATAAAATGCTGTATTCCATTGGGATTTTGACTGGCATAACACTTAGAGTTGCAGATTAATTTGGAGAAAAACTAACACCTTTACAAGGTTAAGAATTAAAATGTAAAATACACTTACAGTCCAGTTTTTACTTCATGTCTTTCAATAAAATGTTATAGTTTTCCTCATATATTTTATAATTTTCCTCACATAGTTCTAACATTACATTAGAATTAATTATGGTTCGTCACAATATTTTCTTATTCTATGAGGAGTATCTTTCTTTACAACATCTTAGCATTGTTTAGGATTCAAAGAAAGTTGTAAAACAAGAGTAGCTAACACTGAAATTGGCTTGACTATTTGCCACAGAATGCTTTACATTTATTGCAACATTTAATCATGAAACCAACTTAGTGAGGGGGCATTATTATCCACCTTATTTTTAAGAAGAAAATAAAACCATAGAGAAGTTAGTTAGATAACAGTTAAATAATAGCTATCATGGACTAGGAAACAGTGAAGTCCAATTACAAGGCAAAGACTTTCTTTATGGTCCCTGCTCTTGGCCTGTTGTATTAGTGACCCATATAATCGTGTACCTGGTTATCTTACTATATCTTTTTATTTTTATGATCTTTTTAAAGTTACTTGTTTTAAATTAACTAGGTAGACATTATATAGCATCCTAGTCATGGCAATTTTAATCTTTCATTCCTATATTTATTCTGAACTGTCATTTGTTTTTCTTATGGCTCAGGGCATTGCATTTGATGTTTCCAGCATCTAGAACACTTCCCTTGGTGCTTTCAGAAAATCTCTTCTAGTCCTTTGGCTCTCACTTCAGATTTGATGTCTCTAGAGAGGCCTTTCAGTGTTGCCAAGGGAGGGCCTTCCCTGGCTCATCTGTTCATTTCTTCTGCTTCATTCCATTCCTTCAAGGTACTTATTTCTTAGCATAAGTATTCTGCATCATTCCTGGAGTTTTTCTTTTCTTTTTTTGGTGAGAGATTTGCAAATACAAGTCCTCATTTAAAAAGCAGAAGGGTATTGGAGTTATTTATTTATTTAACTTTATTTTATAGAACAAAAACAGTAAAAACAATGGTGCGAAATTTCAAAACAAGATTGTAGAAGAGTAACAATGGTTAGTACATTGAGTATTGTTTTCTTCAAAGTAGTTGCTCAAATATAGGCATGAAACATTGATCAAACAATATAGCCACAAACCTTTCTTTTCAATGAACTAATAGCAATTAGTAGTATAAATATCCTCAGATCCAAAAAGTACAGTACATATTGTGAAATGCAAAGAAACTGTTCAGAAGGAAAGAGAAACTGGGATGGGAGAAATGAGAAAAGAAGGAAGGGAAAAGGAAAAGAAAATATATCTTCATAGCTGAATAGTACTCCATTGTATAAAAATACCACATCTTTTTCATCTATTTCCTTGGTGATGAGCACTAGAGTTGTTTCCAAGATTTAACTGTTATAAATCATGCTGCTATAAATGTGGGTGTACGTATATAGCTGTGGTATGTTTTCAATTCTTCTGGAACAATACCTAGAATATCTGGGTCAAATGGGACCTCTAATCCTAGTGTGTTGAAAAATCTCCATGCTGATTTCCAGTGGCTGCACCAGTCTACACTCCCACCAACAGTGCAGAAGGGTTTCTTTTTCCCCACAACCTCATCAGCATTTTTTTTTGGATATTCTCAAAAATTATTTAAGACAAAAAAAGACATGAAACATTATCTAACTAATTGTTAACACAATTGTTTTCAAATGAACATTTCACATTAAAAATAAAATCTGAAGGTGACCCTGAAAAAATTACATTTTACTCAAAATTCTTTTCCTGTCACAACTAATTTTTTTGTATACATAGATTTTGTTTCAGATGACATGATACTCTACCCAGAGGACCCCAAGAACTCCACACCTGTCTTTTTGTGACAGCAATGTATTGAGGTCTCCCAATACAGTTGTATTAAGGCTTACTTGATTTTTCATGTCAATTAATAATTGTTTTATATAACTGGGTGGACTAGTGTTTGTTGCATTATTATCTCTTCCTCTTAAATTGTTCCCTTACCAATATATAATGACCTTCTTTGTCTCTCTTAATCAGTCTTAGCTTAAAATTAACTTTATCTGCAAATAGAACAGCCACCTCTGCTTTTTTCTGGACTCCTGTTGCATGGAGTATTGTTTTCCATCCTTTGACTTTCAGTCTATGAGTATCTTTTTAAATTAAATGTATTTCTTGTATGCAGCATGTTGTTAGATCTTGCTTCTTGATCCATTCTGCCAGTCTATGTCTTTTGACTAATGAATTAAGACCATTAACATCGATGGTTAAAACTGATACATACTGACTTATCTTTATCATGTTATTTTCTTTTTTCATGGTGGATTCTTTCTACTGGGGTTCGTAGAGCCATAGTACTTATCATCCCTTTCTAAAATGTCCTTCAAAATATTTTGGAGTGCTGGTTTCCTCAACTGTTCCTTATCATGGAAGTATTTTCTTTCCCCCTCTATTTTGAAAGATAGTTTTGCAGCCAGGCATGGTGGCACACACCTTTAATCCCAGCACTCGGGAGGCTGAGGTAGGAGGAGCGTTGTGAGTTCGAGGCCAGCTTGGGCTACAACACGAGTGCAAGGCTGGCCTGAGCTACACAGTGTGACCCTGCCTCAAAAAAACCAGGACTGGGAGTTTGGCTCAGTGACTTAAGTGCCTGTCTGACAGGTGTGAGGTTGTGAGTTCAATCCCCAGTGCCAAGAAAAAAAAAAAAAAAAAAAAAAGAGAGAGAGCTTTGCGAGATACATCAATCTGGGTTGAAAGCTGTTTTCTTTTAGAACTTGGAGTACTTCACTCCAAGCTCTCCTTGACTTGAGAATTTGTGCTGAGAAGTCCACTGTAATTCTGATGGGCTTGTTTCTTTTCCCTTACAGCTTTTAAAATTTTATTCTTGTGTTGAATTTCTGGAACATTGACTATGATATGCCTCGAAGTAGATTTTTTTTAATCATTGTTAATTGGGGTTCTATATGCCTCACTTATTTGTATGTCAAATTCTTTTTCTCTACCAGGAAAATTTTCTGACATGATGTCTGTACAAATGTTTTCAATGTCATTAGTAGTATCTCTTACTTGTTCACTGTCTTAGTTACTTTTTACTCGTTGCTGAGACAAAATACCTGATGCCCAAAATTAGGGAAGGAAAGGTTTATTCTTACAGTTTCTTGGGAGTTTCAATTCATACTTAAGTTGGCTCCAATGCAGCGTGGCAGGGCAGGGCTGCCTTTCATGGCAGCTGCAAGCAGCAAAGCATGCTGGCGAGAGAGAGAAAGAGAGAGAGAGAGAGAGAGAGAGGCAGGTGGGAGTGGAAGACCCACCTTCCCTTACACTGTATGTCAGCTCCACCCCTTGGTGGCACAGCACTCACATTGCCAGACAACAAACCAATAACAAACCAATAACTCAGCCCCATCAAAATTATATGAGGACTTGGGGGTACATAGTATACCCAATACATTCACTGACTCCAATTAATCTTGTTATTTTTCTTTGTCTCATCAAGCAACTGCTGGATTAATATCTCATGATCCCTTGCTGGTTTTGAAGAATCTTTCTTTTCCTGGTCACTAACTGTGAGTCTGTCTTCAATATCTGAGATCCTGTCCTCACATTGGCTTAATCGGCTTTGAATACTTTCAATAGAGTTTCTGTTCTCCTGGATACCTACTTGAATCTGCTTTATGGAATCCATTTGCTTCCTGTGTTGTCCTTCCATAATTTGCTTAAGTTTGTTTATTTTTTTGTCTGTATCAACCCTAATATCACTAAGCATGGTGTATATTTTGATAATCTCTGTGGTTATTTGAAAGATTATTTCTGATTTCACTTTTTCCAAAGCCCCATTCAACTGCTTTGTTACCACTTTTAAGAAACCTTGTAGGGGGCTTTCGGATTTTCCAACCTCATTGCCCCCTGGGTTTGCTTTTGGTGAACTGGGTGTCTGGGGTTGTGACCTGTTTAAGTGTCTTCTCATTTCTTTTCTTTTTTAGCTTAATTCCTAAAGTGATAACCTGTTAGTTACCTGCAGTGGGTTACTTTAATGGTGGTGTTATGGACTTCCAGGTGATGAGCACTTCCCAGAGATATCTTCCAGGTGTAATGATTCCTGGGCTCCAAGTCTATTGGAAAATTCTATCTCCTCAGTTTGTCAGAAATGAGAAACCTCTGCTCACCTAGACCAGTCCGTAGTTCCTTGGCACCACACCCCAGCCCTCTCTGTGACACCCAGTCAATCCCAGTCCTGAACCAGCGAAGCCAACAGCTATCCAGCTCAATCAAGTCAGTTCTGGCTGCAGTGGCACCCACAGCACCATACACAGTCAACTAAACAGTAAACTGATCCAACCCTTGATTTACAACCCCCAACCATATAAACTGAATTTATATCCATACAACAGGATGCAAGACAATCATATACAATACTTAGGTTCACAAAATGTCAATTCTTTCCCCAAGAGTGAGGACCCAAAATGAATTCAAGAAAAATCAGAAAAGTGGGAAAAGAGAAAAGAGACTGCAAGTAGGTTGGATAACAAACATGGGTCCACCAACTCAGGGAAACCACTGCAGAAGACTGAGGGAAAAGGAAGTCAAAAGAGATAGAAAAGAGAACAGAACAAGACCAGGCCCAAAGGGAGGGCAAAAACCACACTCACACAAAAAAAACAAAACAAAACAAAACAAAACAAAACAAAAAAAACCCAACCAACCAAACAAACAAAAAAACCCCCAAAAAACCAAAGAGTTCACTTGCAGGGTTCTCTCTGGATTCACTGGTAAACAGCCTGTGGAGACAGCACCCAAAATCATGGCACTGTAACTCCATAAGCCAGCAACTGTTCATGGATGGAGTAGTAGACAACCCTAGCAGCCCTGCCCTGAGAGCAGCCTCCTCAGGCTTGCAGCCATCTAGGCAGTCTCCATGGGTCTGTGCCCAGCTAGGAACTGCTGGGGGAAACCAGCCACAGTTTTAGCCCCAGGCATATCTGGCCCAACTCAGGAATGGCCTCTGGCAAAATCGCTCTCCCTTGGGAGGACTAAGTCTTCTGCATTCACTGTCAGCCAGCACAGTCCTCTGTGCCTGCCGCTCTCCTCCACCAGGGAATGATTCCGCAGAGGCCCTGGGGTCACCAACTGCCACCAACACCATGACCGTGCTCCACCAGGCTCCAACAGCTCTCCTCACGCAGTGTGTCCGGCTTGGGGCAAAGGCTCTGCCAGCTACTACCTTCTTCTTAGTTGAATTTTTTTCTTTTCACTCTTTTTGTGGGGCTCAATTCAGACTTCAGGCTCTTCCTGGGTCCCAGGAACCCATCTCCCCCCTTTCTGTATTCCTCAAGATGGTGTGTTCCCATGTCTAGACGGTGTCTCTCAGAGAGGCTGGTTTCCCTGCATCCTACTACGCTGCCATCTTCCTGGAAGATCTCCCCATCAACATTTGTTATTGGATGATTTTTTGATGACTGCCATTCTTTCTGGTGTGAAATGGAATCTCAGTGCTGTTTAATTTGCATTTATCAAATGACCAATGATGTTGAACCTCTTTTCATGTATTTGTTTGCTATTTGTGCTTCATCTGAGAAGTGTGTATTTATCCCAGATGCCCACTTTTGGATTGGGTCTTTGAGTTTTAGGAGCCTAATTTTTAAAAATTATTTATATGTTCTAGATAATAGTCCTTTTTCTGAGAGAAAATTGGCTAAATTTTTTTCCCAATTTGTGAGTTTTCTTTTCACTATGTTGGTGATTTCTTTTGAGGTGGAAAAACTTTTTAATAAGATGAGATCCCAGTTGCTGATTCTGTGAAGTATTTCCCACTCAGGTTGGTTTTTGTTTTTGAACTCTCTGTCTACCTCTATCTTCAAGAGTTTTACTTACTTTATCCACCAGTATATTTAATGTTTTAATTTTAATATTTAGATCTTTGATTCATTTTGACTTTAGTTTAGTGCATAGTGATAGGTATGTGTCTAGTCTTAGTCTTTGGCATGTGGAAAACCAATTTTTCCAGCACCATTTATTAAAGAGACTATTTTTCTTTCAATGAATATGCTTGGCACTTTTATCAAAGGTGAGTGGCTAAGTGTCTTTGGAGTTGTTACTGCTCACTATAATCTGTTCCATTGATTCTTAGATCTGTTTTTTTTTTTTTTTTTTTTTTTTGCCAGTACCATTCTGTTTTATCACAGTAACTTTGTAGTGTAATTTCAAATTGGGGCTTGTGTTGCCTCCTTGCCTTGTCTTTGTTGCCCAGAATTGCTTTTGCTATTCTAGGTCTCTTCTGGTTCCAAATGAATTTTAGGAATGTTTTCTTTAGTTCTGTGGGGTATACTAATGACATTTTGATCAGGATTGATTTAAATCTGTGTAACAATTTTGAGAGTGTGGCCATTTTCACATTGTTGGTTCTTTCTATCCATGAGCAAGGGATATCTTTCCACTTTCTGGTATCCTCTTTGATTTCCTTTTTCAGAGTACTATAATTTTCAATATATAGATCCTTTACTTCCTTTGTTAGATTGATTCCTAAGTATTTCATTTTTTAAAATGTTATCATGAAGGGTGTGCTTTCCCTAATTTATCTCTCAGTGAGTTTGTTGTTTGAATACAGGAATGTTATTATTTGAGTGCTGACTTTGTATCCAGCTATGCTACTGAATTTGGTTATTGACTCTAAGAGTCTTTGGTGGAGTTTTTGACATCTTCTATGTAGAGTATCATGTCATTTGTGAATAATGATAGTTTAATTTCTTCCTTTCCTATCCTTATTCGTTTTATTTCTCTCTCTTGATCAATTGCTCTGGATAATGTTTCCAGAACTATATTGAGTAAAAGTGGTGACAGTGGACATCCTTGTCTTGTCCTTGATTTTAGAGTGAAATCTTTCAGTTTTTGTCCGTTTAGTGTGATGTTGACTGTTGGTTTGTCATAGATGGCTTTTATCAGATTGAGGTAGACATCAACTATTCTGGTTTTCTATATGTTTTTTTTTTTATCATGAGTGAGTGTTGAACTTTATCAAAAATTTTTCCTCATCTATTGAAATGATTATGTGATTTTTGTCTTTGGCTCTGTTGGTGTGGTGTATTACATTTATTGTTTTGCATATGTTGAACCATCCCTGCATTCCTGGGATGAATCTCACTTGGTCATGGTGTATAATCTTCTTAACGATTTGTTACATTCTGTTTGCTAGTATTTTATTGAGAATTTTTGCATCTATGTTCATTAGGGAGATTGGCCTGTAGTTCTCTTTTTTTGGTTGAGACTTTCTCTGGTTTTGGTATCAGAATAATGCTTGCCTTTAGGAATGAGTTAGGAAGAATTGTTTTCCTCTCAATTTCATTAAAGGTTTGAGCAGTATTATCATTAGATCTTCTCTAAATTCGTTGTAGAATTCAGCTGTGAATTCATCAGGACCTTGGCTTTTCTTTGTTGTTAAGTTTTTAATTGTGTTTTCAATTTCATTTACTGATATTGGGTTATTCAAAATTTTTATATCTTCTTGATTCAGCTTTGGTAATTCACAGGTTTTTAGGAATCTTACCATTTCTTCTGTGTTTTCTATCATATGAGAGTAAAGATTTTTGTTTTCTGATACCAAGGACTGAACTGACAACCTTGTACTAGCCAGGCAGGCATTTTGCCATTTAGCTATATCCCCAGTCCAAGAATAAAGATTTTCAAAGTAGGAATTGATGTTCCTCTGAATTTCCACAGCATCTGTAGTGATTTCATTTTTTCATTCCTCATTGCATGAATTTGAGATTTTTCTTTCCTTTTCTTGATAAAGTTGGGTAGGAGTTTATGAATTTTGTTTATTCTTTCAAAGAACCAACTGTTCAATTCATTAATTCTTTGAAATGATTTCTTAGTCTCTATTGCATTAATTTTTGCTCTGATCTTTATAATTTCCTTTCTTCTATGACTTTTGGGCTTGACTTTCTCTTGGGTTTTTAGAAGATTGTGGTGCAGCATTAGGTTGTTTATTTGTGCTTGTTTTGTTTTCCTGATGTGAGAATTCACTGCTATAAATTTCCCACTTATGATGGCTTCATTGTATCCCATTAGTTCTGTATGTTGTATCTGCATTCTCATTTATTTGTAGATACTGTTTAATTTCTTCTTTAATTTCATCTGTGACCCATTGGTTGTTCAGGGGGGTGTAATTTAATTTCCACATGTTTGCAAAGTTTTTGTAGTTTCTTTTGCAATTTCCATTAATTTCCAATTTCATCATGCTATGGACAGATAATATGCATAGGATAATTTGGATTCCTTTGCATTTACTTAAGCATGTTGTATGGTCTAGTATATGGTCTGGTTTAGAGAACATTCTTTATGCAGCTGAGAAGAATGTGTATTCTAATGATGTTGGGTGGAATATTCTGAAAACATCTACCAAGTTCATTTGTTCACAGATTTGGTTCAATTCTGGTATTTCTTTGCGGATTTTTGTTGTTGCTGTTGTTGTCTTTTTGAGATAGGGTCTCACTATGCAGTTCAGGATGGTTTTAAGCTCACTTTGTAGACCATGCTGGTCTCAAACTTGCAATGATTCTCCTGCCTCAGTCTTCAGAGAGCTGAGATTATGGGTATGCACCACCATGCCTGTCTCTTTGCTGTTTTTTTTTTCTTTGTCTAGTAGATCCATCTTTCTGTGACAGTAGAGTATTAAGTTTGGAGTTTTTTATTATTTGAGAAAGCTTTCATTGTTTCTGCATTTTAATTTATCTATTTTATGTAGGCTGTCAAATTTATTCACAGTATTTCATAATATTCATTTATTCTCTTTCTAATATCTTAGAATCTGTAGTTATGTTCCCCTCCCTTTCTGCTGTTGGTTGATTTTTGCTTTCTTTCCTTTTTTCCTCATCAATATGGGGTAAAGATTTTTCAAACTTCCTCTAGAAATTAATATTTCTTTCACTGATTTTTCTTTTTCTTGTCTTGTATTTTTTTGAGCCTGCATTTCTTTGTGATTTTTTTCTTTGTGTACTTTGTGTTTAATTTTCCTGTTTTTGTATGTCCTCATAGTAGAAACGAGTCAATTTCTTCTTTACTAATGAAGGCATTTAATTCTATAAATTACCCTAAGCACTGCAGCGTGCAAATTTGAAATGTTGCATTTTCATTTTCCTTCAGCTGAGGGTACTTTCTACTTTCCCTTGTGATTTTCTCTTTGATCAGTAAGTTATTGAGCAATGTACCATTACATTATGAAATATTTTGAGATTCACTCTTATCAATTTCTAATACAATTTCCTGTGGCAGGAAACATTGTGTGATTTGAGTTCCTCTATGTCTATTGAGATTTGCTGTGTGGTCCAGAATATCATCTATTTTAGCAAATATTCTGCGTGCACTTAGACTGTGTGCTCTGCTTTGAGTAGAGTGTTCCATAAATATTAATAAATTTGTTCCTTAAACATTGATGTTTGTCTAAGTTTGTTTATGAAGGAATTCAAGTCTCCAATAGATTTACTGACTTTTCTATTTATTCTATCAACTACTGTACTATGAGAAATTTGTTGAAATCTTTGACTATTATTGTGTATATTTGCTAGTTCTCTTTTTAGTTCTACCTGTTTTTCATTATATATTTTGAATTGCTTTGTATCAAATTGATTTTTTGTCTACTTTATCATTTTGGAACAATTTTTTTTTTTATCTCTTGTAGTATCCTTTGCCCTGAATTTTTGTCTAAAGTTGAGACAGTCTCTATAGTTATTTTTTCATAGCATAAGATTGGTATAATAGTTTTCAATCTTTTATTTTGATTCTATGTATAATTTTCTATAAAATTTTTTCTTGTAGACAGCGTATAATTAATTCTTGCTTTTCTTCTGTGCTCTAGTGTTTATAATTAGCCATGTCACATTTCCAAGATCTTCTTCTTCTATTTTTTTGGAGTGTCTAAACTGCTTCTAATCCTATCTACTGAATTTTTCATTTCAAAAAGCACTCCTTTCAGCTGTATTGCTTCTTTTGGTTGTTTTACTTTATTTTGTATTTTTCTTCTTATTACATATCTGCATTTCTTTAAATGTTTGACCATACTTATACCAGGAGTTTTAAAGTCCTTGTACAATGAATCTATTATGTCTGCTTCTTTTGGTTCTGTTTATTTTTTAATATATTTTTATTGATTTCATTAGTACATTTTGATGTACATAATGCTCACATTCATTAGAAGATATTTGTACATGCACATGATATTTCTTGATTCATTTTTTTGCCCTGAGCTTCTCTGCACCATTCAACCCCCTTTCCCCTCCTTATTTCCAAAAGTTTTGTTTCCAATTTCTTTCTTCTATTTTTTTCTTTTCCTTTCCTTCCTTTCCTCCTCCTCCATCTCTTGTTTCCCTTCCCATTTCAGTATTTTCTTCCTGTTTCTCAGTATCTGCTATACACATTGGTTCTAATTTACACTTTCAGGTTCTCCCACTGGAGAAACAATGTGATGCTTAAATATATGTGCCTGATTTATTTCATTTAAGAGTATGAACACCGTTCCCCCCTTTCTTTCTCCCCTCACCCTCCCTAGTTCTCCTTTCTTTTGATGTTTCTTCCTACTTCACAACACTTTTTATACACTTTGCTCTTTATTACACATTGGTATCTCATAGCAGAAACAATGAAATATTAACACATGTGTGTTCAATTTATTTTATTTTAGAGTATGTTTTCAAGGTGCACTGATTTCCCTAGAAATGTCTCAAGTTTATCTTTCTTTATAACTGATTAATACTCCATTATATATACAAAAAAATCTTTTTTATCCACTCCTCAGTTGATGGGCATTTGGTCTGTTTCCAAGATTTAGCTCTTACAAATTGTGCTGCTATACACATGGGGATGCATAAATTGCTGTGATATGATGTTTTTAGTTCTTCTGGGAAGACACCCAGAATGGGAATGGCTGGATCAAATGGAAATTTAATCCTAGTTTTTTAAAATGAATATTCACACTGATTTCCACAATGGTTGCACTAGTCTACATACCCACCAACAGTGAAAAAGCATGCTTTTTTCACCAGATCCCCAGTAGCATTTGTTATTGGCTGATTTCCTGATAATAGCCATTTTTTCTGAGGTGAGATGAGATTTCAACATTGTTTTAATATGCATCTATTGAATGAGGCATGATGTTGAATATTTTTCATACATTTATTTGGCATTTGCATTTCTTCCTCTGAGAAGTGGGTATTCATCTTAGATGCTCATTTTGGATTGGATTTTTAAATTTGTGGTGTATGATTTTTAAAATTCTTTGTATGTTCTACATGTATTAATCCTTTGTCTGAGGGAGAACTGGTTAATACTTTTCCCATTCTGTGGATTGTCTTTTCACTCTATTGTTAATTTCTTTTGCTGGGCAATGCTTTTTCAGAGGATGAGATCCCAGTTGTTGATTCTTTGTAGCAGTTCCCATGCAATTTGGGTTTTCTTTATGAAATCTTTGACTACACCTGTGTCTTTAAGAGTTCTGTATATTCTCTCTTTCAGTAGATTTAGAATTTCTGATTTAATATTTAGATGACTGAGTCATTTAATTTAGTGCATAGTGATAGACATGGGTCCAAGTTTAGTGTCTGGCATGTGGAAAGTCAGTTTTTCTAGCACCATTTATTAGACAGGCTTTCTTCCAGTGGACATATTTGGCCCCTTTATCAAAGATGAGGTGGCTGAGTGTGTTTGGAGTTGTTTCCGCATCTTCTAATCTGCACCACTGATTCTTAGGTCTAGTTTTTTTTTTTCTTTTGTGCCAGTAACCATGTTGCTTTTTTTTTTTAATCATGGTAGCTTTATAGTATAATTTCAAATTGGGGATTGTGACGCCCTCTGCGTTGCCTTTGTTGCCCAGCATTGCTTTCGCTGTTTTAGATATCTTCTGGTTCTAAATGAATTTTAGGAATGTTTTCTCTAGTTCTGTGAGGTAAGATAATGACATTTTGATCAGGATTGCATTAAATCTGTGTAGCAATTTGGGGAATGTGGTCATTTGTACTATGTTGTCTCTTTCTATCCAAGGGATATATTTCCTTTTTCTTATATCCTCTCTGTTCTCCTTTTTCAGAGAACTGTAATTTTCAGCGTTTTGATCTTTTACTTCCTTTGTTGTTTAATTCCCAAGTATTTTATTCTTTTTGATGCTATTGTGAAAAGTGTGATTTTCCTTATTGCTCTCAGTGTATTTGTTGTTGGTGTGCAGAAATGCTATTAATTTTTGAGTTTGAATATACACTGCTGAATTGAGTTATTCACTCTACCAGTCTTTTAGTGGAGTTTTTGGGAGCTTATATGTAGAGTATCTTGTAATCTGCAAATAATGATAATTTAACTTCTTCCTTTTCTATCTTTATTCCTTTTATTTCTTTTTCTTGTCTAATTGCTCTGGCTAATATTTCCAGAGCTATGTTGAATAGGAGTGGTGACAGTGGACATTCTTGTCTTGTTCCTGATTTTAGAGTGAAAGCTTTCGATTTTTGCCCATTTAGTATGATGTTAGTTCTTGAACTCCATAAATGGACTTTCTCAGATTGAGACAAAGATAATCTACTCCAATTTATTGTGTAGGGTTTTTATCATGAATGGGTGTTAGACTTTGTCAAATGCTTTTCCTGTGTGTATAGAGATGATCATATGATTTTTGTCTTTGGCTCCTTTGATATGGTGTATTACATTTGTTGATTTATGTATGTTGAGCCATCCCTGTATTTTTTGGTTGAATTCAATTTGGTCATGGTGTATAATCTTCCTGATTTGGAGCATTCTGTTTGCCAGTATCTTATGGAGAATTTTTGCATCTGTGCTCATTATGGAGATTGGCCTGTAGTACTCTGTTTTGGTTGGATCTTTCTTTGGTTTTAGTATTAGGGTAATGCTTGGTGGTATTGCTTCCTTTCAACTTCATTAAAAGAGTTTCATTAGTAAATCTTAAATTGATTAATCTTAATTAATTAACATTAACTGGTCTTCCCTAAATTTCTTTTAGAATTTGGCAGTGAATCTATCAGGATGTGGGCTTTTTTTTTGTTTTTTTGTTTTTTGTTTTGGTACCAGGGATTAAATTCCTGTCCTTGCACTTGCTAGGCAGGAGCTTACACCACTGAGCTAAATCCCTGGCCCCCGTTGTGGGCTTTTCTTTGTTGGTAAGTTTTAAATTATATTTTCAGTTTTATTGACTGATATTAGGTTATTTAGAATTTTTATAATTTTTTGGTTAAGTTTTGGCAATTCATATGTATGCAGGAATATGTTCATTTCTTCTTGTTTTCCATCTTTTTAGAGTTAAGGTTCTCAAAATAAATATTCTGTGGAATAAATATTCCACAGAATTCATTGTGATTTCACCCTTTCTATGCCTAATTTCACTGATTTGAGTTTTCTTTCTTCTTTGCGATAAAGTTGGCTAAGGACTTATCAATTTTATTTAATCTTTGAAAGAACGAACTCTTTCATTGATACTTTGTACTTTTTTCTTAATCTCAATTGCACTACTTTCTGCTCTTATATTTATAATTTTCTCCTTCATATAAGCTTAGGGTTTGATTTGTTCTTCTTTTTCTAGAAGTCTGAGGTTCAACATTATATTGTTTATTTGAGCTCATTCTATTTTCCTGATGTAAGAACTCACTGCTATAAATTTCTCTTGTGGGACTGCTTTCCTTGTGTTCTGTAAGTTCCTGTATGTTGATCAGCATAATCATTTAACAGTAGAAAATGTCTAAATTCTTCTTTAACTTCATCTGTGATTCACTGTTTTTCAGGGGGGAATGATTTTATTTCCATGTGTTTATGTAGTTTTTGTGGTTTCTTTCATCACTGATTTCCAATTTCAGAGCACTATGGTCAGATACTATACATGGGATAATTTCAATTCCTTTGCATTTACTTAAGCATGTTCTATGGGACAGTTTGTGATGTATTTTGAAGAAATTCTCAAATGCAGCTAAGAAGAATGTGTATTCTGATATGGGATGAAACACTCTGTAAACATCTACTAAGTCCATATTTTCAGAGATTTGGTTTACTTCTGATATTTCTTTTTTGATTTTTTGTCTAGTTGATCTGTCTATTCATGATAGTGGAGTATTAAGGGCCCCCCATTATAATCGTGTTGGTGCTTATTTGATTTTTCATGTTCATTAATATTTGTTTATGTAGTTGTGTGCACCAGTATTTGGTGCATATATATTTATGATTGTTAGCACTTCTTCATGGAGTATTCCCTTAAGTATTTAGTGACCTTCTTTGTCTCTTTTGATCAGTCTTGATTTGAAGTTTACATTGTCTGTAAGTAGAATAGCTATCCTTCTTTTTTGTGGGTTCTTGTTGTAGGGAGTATTGTATTCCATCCTTTGACTTTTAGTCTTTGAAGTTCTTTTTGAGTTAAATGTGTTTCTTATATGTGGCATATTGCTGGATCTTGCTTCTTAATCCATTCTGCCACTCCGTTTCTTCTGATTGGTAATTGAGACCTTTTACATTGATAGTCATAGCTGATATTTGTTGATTTATCCTTCTCATTTTATTTTCCTCTTGTTGATACCGTGTATTTCCCTTGTATTTAATTACTTTCCCTTCATGATTGCTTATTTCTATTGGTATTCTTTGGTCTCCATTATCATTTTCTAAAATATCCTTCAGAGCACTTAGGAGAACTGATCTGGTGGTCTTGAATTTCTTCATTTTTTTCTTTGTTGTGGAAATGTCCTACTTGTCCATCAATTTTGAAAGGTAGTTTTGCAAGGTACATAAACTGGGTTGGAAGTTGTTTCCTTTTAGAACTTGAAATATTTCAAGCTCTTCTTGACTTGAGGTTTGTGTTGAGAAGTCTGTGGTGATTCTGATGGACTTTCCTTTATTGGTGATCTGTTTCTTTTCTCTAACAGCTTTTAATATTCTGTTTTTGTGCTGAATTTCTGGAATCTTGATTATTTTGGTTATTGTTCTTTAAGGTTTCCATCATTTTTGTATGCTTCTCTATTTTTTAAATTGTGTCTTTTCTAGCTATGCTAAGCATTTCCTTTTATTTTTTAACCTGAGAAATTATTTTTGATCTGACATCCTCTATAACCTTGTGGATATGTTTCTTTATTTCACTTCCTATCTTTTCAGAAATTTCTGGTGTGTGTCTTCCATTGTGTTCTATGTCGATGTCTCCTGGATTTGTTCTGGATGGGCTGGAGGTCTCAGATTGTATTTTACTTTTTGTCTTGTCATTTTCACCTCTTGGTTCTTATTTTGGTCTTTTCAATCTCTCTAGTCTCACTGGTCCATCATTTGTGTCTTAGTCTGGGTCCTACTGGGTGGCTGGTGTTCACCCAATTTTTGGGTCCCACAGTGTAGGGGAGGGGCCAGTCACCTGAATTCCTCTTGTGGGGCCAGTTGGGTGTGTCCTGGATTCTTATTGGGCTGGGAGTATTGATGTGAACTAACCCTTTGCTTATATTGTTACTGCTGCTTTAGACTTTTCCAGGCTACCAGACCCACCCGTCCAGCTCCAGGCTGGATCCTACTATGTACTGGGATCTCACAGACCTGCCTGGGGTTCTCTGGGTTGAGGGAGGGCTCCCCTGCACTCTTAGTGGCCTGCTGAGGTTCTCTGTGTGGCAGGAAGGATCCTTATAGTAATTTATAAAAATACTTAGAAAGTTTTAAAATTTTGACATGCTCTTAAGTAGGTTTAGAAATGAAATTTGTATATTATGTATTAAATTTCTTATGAAAATATCTTAATTATACCTTTTTCCTTAGTTGATATAGTGGGAATTTTGATTTTTGATTGCTTTTTCTATTCTTTTATAAATATTTATAAACCTCTTCGACTTCAATATTTTTAAAAATGCTGTTCATTTCATTTGCTTTCAAATTTATTT